>JAIUND010000399.1:0-75107 GCA_034699125.1 Gisinianus flammeolus | reverse complement strand
ATCTATATATTATTATTATTATTACATAATAATAAGGTAAGATTAGTTAGTATTACTATAATATAGTAACTATATAATATAATATATCTATATTATTATTATACGCTTTATTGTCTTTGAATTTAATATCATACACAATCAAGTTATACATATACTACTAAAAACATATTGCAAATGTAAGAACAATGTTGCTTGAATTTGTAATATGTACAAACACTATAATATAATATAGCTTCACTACAATATTTTCTACATAATTTTGAATAAACAATATATAGATTTATATATATTTTTTTATAGTGTCAAATGACAAATCTTAACAAAGTTTTGTTTTTTTTTTTGTTTTTGGTTGGGAGTTTGGGATAGAGAGAGATGCGAATGAAGTGAGAATCTCACATGGAGTTCCTCTCTTGACAATTCACATGGATGGATAATTGTAGGCCTTTTTTAA
Source organism: Gisinianus flammeolus (assembly GCA_034699125.1). Lineage (NCBI taxonomy): Eukaryota > Metazoa > Arthropoda > Collembola > Symphypleona > Katiannidae > Gisinianus > Gisinianus flammeolus. The sequence goes on along the minus strand of JAIUND010000399.1, from coordinate 74,656 downwards.
CTCTTTTGTTATTCTATCCTTTCGGACAGAATGTCTTGATTTAATTAATCGTTGACTAATTATTTAAAAGATAACAAAAAGCGATTCAGTTTATACATGTACATATAAATGTGAGTACACTATATATACGACTCTCCTTATCTCGTTGCACAGTAGATATTACAGACAATGTCACAGTTCACAGGGCAAACTGAGAGATTCGATTTAAAATTCGATGCATTTTGTGTGTGTCAATTTCATTCTAAAGGAAAACTGTATTTTTGTGCCTTCTTTAAATTTAAAATGTAATTTCTCATATTAATTATGCTCTACAAACATTGCACTTATTCGATGTAATATTTAATATACCTATATTTATGTGCTACTATAACGCACCATCACCCGCTTTCCAAAATTTCTAAATAAATTTTACATATAATATAATATATTTATATATTTTTTACGAGTATAATTACTAATAACTATTTACGCATTCGTTGCAACATGCACACTGTCCCTATTTATATATTATATATTCATTTTCCCTATACATTAGAGGCATACATTACACTATATATATATATGTATATACGTATTATGCCAGAAATATAGTTAATATCGTTGGTTATAATTATTATTATGGTAATGTACTTTAAAATTTGTTGCTTGCTAAATGAGTAGTTGAGTAGCTCCCTTGTTGTATTATGTAGGTAATATAAAAAAAATTCATTTGTCGATCATTTTTTTCTGTCGTATGTGTTTCCAGTTTGTTGTACGTATATGTATATATAATATATAATAGAAAGATGAAGAATGAAAGAGAGAGAGAGGAAAAAAACGTAGAAAAAAACGTTGCTTCTGACGATGATGAGTTGACGACAGGAAAAAGAAGACTTTTTCTAGTTGGCGATTTTTTGATTTGTAGGCTTACAATACGCATAACGGTGATTCATATGTTGACTATACGATCCAGAGTGAGAAAATCGCTTTCCACACTTATTGCACTGGACGAGAATAATTACATGAAAAAAAAACAAACACATATAAACGTTGCGTTATTTTAACACAATCATATATTTGACTTGTTTTTAAAATGTCTCATCGAGTCAGGACAAAGTGTATATTTCAACGCCAAATTCCTTGTTTTGATCCTTACCTGAAAAGGTTTAGCTCCCGTGTGTAATCTCAAGTGCTCTGTCAAGTGGTGCTTGTGTTTAAAGGCCTTGTCACATGTGTTACACTTGTATGGCCGTTGACCTATTTATTTATTAAGTAGAAAGACAAAACAAACATTTTAATTGACTGGAATCCTTAATTAATTACATATTAATTAACAATGAAGTCTTACCTGAATGCTCATACTTGTGTCGGGCCAATGAGCTTTGTTTATTAAAAGTTTTTTCACATTGATCACAAGAGAATTGCCCTTGTTCTTCCCCAATTTGGCCGTTAGTGGAATTGTTGTTGTTATTACTGGGAGCTTTGGCTCCGCCAGCAACTTTTCGTTTCTTAGAAGGACTCCCACCCCCAACACTTCCACCACCACCGCCACCACCAACCCCAGACATTCCCGTAAAGAGAGGATGATGTTCTTTATTACTATTTTCCACGGTAATCCCGCCAGCCATCAAATTCAAGGGTGAGGAATGATGATTAATATGATGGTGGTTGTTTACACTAAATCCATTAAGACTAAAGCCATCATCATGATGAGGACTGCTGGACGGCACTGGAATTAAACTTGACATGAGGCTGGGAGGGAGGATGGGCCCTAGTGAGACGGCAGGTGAGGGAGTCCGAGCATCAAAATTTACTGATGATGATCCATTGTGTGATCCATTTACAGTGGAGCGGAAGTTGAGAGGAGATGGGGATGATGCTGCTGGTGGTAACGACAAGATCCTTGCCAGACGGGAATTTGTATTATTTAAGCTACCATTCGGAGATGAGGAGTTCGTACGAGTGTAGACTGTATCTTCAGTCACCAGTCGAAAGAGTGTTGGCGTGGCTGCTGAATGACAAACTGGACTTCCAGAAGGTGAAGCTTTCTATACATTTCAACCAAAATAAAATACACACCATTTACATTTTATGCAGGAAATACTAATTGAAGTAAAAATAATAAACCATTTTCACAAGCATGTTTGTGTATTTGCAAATGTGCATGCCATTCTCCGTCGTTTCCACCATCTATTAAATTACTTTATGAGTGTGTAGAATATTTTTTTTTTTTTAAAGTTTCAACATGGAAAGAAAGGTATACATGTGAAACCAAAATGTGAATGATAGATTCTAATAAGCAAAATATCTCTCTCTTCTTTTCTTTTTTTGAAAAAAATAAAGAAAGAAGAAAAAAAAACTTTTAAAGTAGCATAAAGGTCGAACGTATGAAACTAAAAATACAATGTTCTGCCAAAACAAGCTTGAACAGGAGAGCAGAGGAGAGAGAGAGAGAGAGAGCATTGAGAAACGCCATTTATTCAAAATGAGGACTACAAAAGAGCATGTCTCTTTTATTGCCCAAATAACTTTTTAATGTGCGAATAAAACTTGGAGACAACACAAGGAAGACAGAAGCAATTTCTTTTACCAGATGACAGTGTGAAAAAACAATCACTTGAACCATATAAGAATCGTGAAAAAATGCTGAACAAACAATACCTACACATGATAATCGTGTTACTAATAATTTGAACTAACAAAATACAATGCAATGACAATATAATATCCATATTATTACACAAACACTAGAAATAATGCCATTCTATCCATTGAACTGTGTTCGGTAGTATGAGTCTACACACGTACAAGCTATTAGTAAAGAGACTATAAAGTGAAGATACAGAAGAATTTTGAAGAAATATGAGTTTAAGAGAAAAAAAAAAAACTAAAAAAGATTCTTCTCCTTACCAAATTCAACGGCTGGTTTCCATTTCCGTTGCTAATCGTCGTCAGAGACATTCCATTTGCATCTTCCGAGTCTGATGTCATGAGCTCAGAGGTAACTGTGGATGGTCTTGAGGAATTTGATGGTGTAGATTTTTTGGTAGAGAGATCCAAGGGTTGTTCACCAGAACCACTTCGTGGACTTCTTTCATTGCTGTGATTATGAGCAGATAGATTTAATGAGGATGAGTTATCTTTAGTTTGGTTAGGAATGGTTAAAGCCCAGTCAGAAATGTCGAGTCCTAACCTGGATGATGGTGAAAATCCGTTGAAGCCAGCCGCAACAGCAGTAGAACCACCAAACCCCCCATTGACTGATGAACTCGACTTTGGACTGCTAAAACTTTGTGAACTATTGGATGCCTGCTGTCCACGCCCTATTTATCAATCAAATGAAAATTCTTATTATTCACATGTAAAACAATTGAAAAACTATGAAAAGGGTTTCTCAGTTTACACGAAAACGGAGGGTTAATAAACTTGAGACATTTTCTGAATCTCTAACCCCACTTTTTACGGCAGCTGTGGAAATTTCAAATGTGAAAATCTAAAAGGAGTTCAAGAAATGAAATAGTTACCTTGTCCATCAGAACCAATTTTCCCAAATATCTTACGATCGCGTGCTCTGGAATTTTGAAACCATACCTGTTTTTGTTGGGAAAAAGAAATAAATGAATATGATTATAAACACAAATATATTGAATGAGAGCATTATACATATTTTTTTTATCCGAATATATAATAGGCGAACATTGCAGATCTTCATCATCATCATCCTCATCATGGTTTCTATGTGAATTCTTACTTGAACAACACGGAGTGGAAGAACAAGTTGTTGAGCCAAGCCAAGTAGATGTTCACGTCGGGGGCGAGGGTCTAATGCATAATGGTGCCGTAGAACTGCCAACTGAGATTCGGAAAATAGTGATCGAACTCGTGCTCTGCGCCCTTCTTCTACAGTTTCATGCGAGTCGTTGTGCTCATCTAAAGATTTTTTAATTGTGCATTTTTTAATATAAAGTTTACATCTACGCAGCAAGTACATTGTAGAATCTACAATCTAGATACGATATACATACTTCTTAATATAAGTACCACATTATTGCTATTCGTCTCTCTACTCAAATAATTGTGTGTACATGCATTTTCACAACTACATTTACTTTACATCTATTTTCTAGCCTGTCATACAATAATACAAATTCTAAATTGTATTCTAAATAAAAAAGGATAAATATTACTGTTTTTTTTTATTTACTTTTAACGATATTTAAATTTTTAGAAATAAAAGAATATTTATAGCTGGTGTAAATAAGGACGGTGCATCTACAAATACTTTTTTATGGGATATTTTACTTACTGTGCTCCCCAGACTCATTTTCACTTTGGCTTGAAGCATCCGGATGTTCTTCTTCCTGTTGTTGCTGTTGTTGTTGTGCTCGATGACTCCGATTTCCATTGAGTCGGAGTTGTCCATGATCATGATGTTCATTTTTAATATGTTTCAAATTTCGAATTTCCTCTTTGATCATCATCCCCTTATCAAAATCACTAGCTTTATTTTGTTGTTGGCACATTTCAAGACGTGCTGCGAGTCCTTCAATCCCCTCTTTCTTCCTTTTCCTTTCCCCATCAACAGCCAAATGTTCCAATTTGACAATGCTAATATTATTATTATTATTTTGAATTCCCGAGTCATCCTCATTCTCATCATCATCTTCAGTGCGATTGCTTGGAGTTGGAATCGGTGAGCCAGCCGTGGAGGATCTTGAGGAATGTTCATCAGCATCCAAATTAAAACCATTTTTGAGTTGACAAGCTTGAAGTAGTTGACGAGTCACACTCGCATTGACCGTCTCTAGAATCCGTTGAACTTTATTGTCGACACTCTCTTCTTTATCATCCGAGTCCTCTCCCCGATCCTTTATCACAGGCGCTCCTCGTCTCTCTGAACCGTGAATGTGAACACTCACCCCTTCATCCTCCATTTCCTCATCATAGTCATCATGAAGGCTCAAACTTACTTTCTTCCCATCCATCCCCCCTCCTCCTCCCCCTCCCCCTCCTCGCTCAGACCAATGAGATGGGGAAGGTGATGGGGAGCGAGAGATGGACTGTCTTGAACCATTCCCATTCACTATCTGATCTCTTTTCGATGAGACTCCCTCATCTTTCTCCATTGACTGTAGCTGTCGAAGGGGTGAATTGTGAGGGAGAGAATTTAAAAAGTTGGTCATATTACTCATATTCAATGCGTATGGGTTATGCGGTAAACTGGCCGCTGCCATGAAGAATGATGGATGGAAGTTCAATGGACCTACGGAGGACAAGAACAAGAACAAGAACAATCAAACTCAACTTCTTTCATATTTTTTTCCTCTTCCTCTTTCTCCACACTTTCTCCAAAGTTCACCTTTCTTTCCTTACATACTCACTCCTCCATAAAGGGTAAGTATAGTAAAAGAAAGAAGGAAAATAAACTAGTACATACAAGAGTAACAAGAGCTTATCCACAACGATGCTTCTATAATCACTATCATTCTAATCTTTATTGATGGGTCGCTTACTATGTACTATGTATGTAGTAAGTTGGTACAATATACATTCGTGTATATTTGCAGAGGGTTTTTATCAACCCTTTCACTGTTCAATACGAAAATTTATAGTCTTCAGCCCTTCCTCTAAATACACCTATTTTATTTGACTATAAACCTTGTAGGTAATGTCATAGTTTTGTGGTAGCTCAAGATTTACAACTTACAACATAAAAAAAACCCTTGTCGATGTACAAGGAAGGAAATATTGGATAATTTAATGGGGTATGGAAATGAATGAATGAATGAATGAATGTTACCTGGAGGGAGGAACGGCGGCGAAGTGGATGGATAGTTACTGTGTATCTCGGCGTGGTTACTAGAAGTAAGATTATTATTGTCCGTTGGGAGTGAGATGGGAGTTTTAGCCAACTTGGCCGTAAGGAGAGGATGAACTGGGAATGTTGAGTCAGAAAGAATATTTCGTTGTTGCTGTGTCTGCTGTTGTTTGGAAAACCCCGTTGAAGAGACATGAGAGGCTCTGTGAGGTGAAGAATTTGTAGATGATATTTTCCCATCTACATTACGCCCACGACCCAGCTAAAATGAAATAATAATAATGCAATAATATAATAATAAAATAATACGTATGAGCTAAAACGTGAAGATTTTCATACACACATTTTACAGTTCAAGTTATTTACGACTGAACAGTATCGTGATTGTGATGTTGTACAAAACTGGTCATTTCTGAACATTTACAAATAGTATAAATGTACGACTTTTGAAATGAAATGCATATTTTCTACAACTTACCTTGAGATTCATGATGAGACACTTTTTGGAAGTCATATGAGAGGAATAAGAGCCTGAGTGAGAAAACCTCTTGCCTACAAACATAACGGTTAATTACATTGGTTTAACAAATTGATCAAACAAAGGCATAGTAAATATAACTACTAATAAAGATAAGTGGTCAAATGGAAAAAATGTTTACCACAATTGGTGCACTCAAATGGTTTCTCTCCAGAATGAATACGAACGTGTTCCTAAATATCACAAATAAACAATATTTAACTTACTTATTGTTAGTAGATCCAGATGACAGTTAATCAATAAGCGAGCGCAATACAACAGAAAAAATTGGTGGCCGTTTTTTACATTATATCGTAAGAAGTAACCGACAAACTAACGACAAATAACCGCCTGCATGCACAATGTCTAAGTATTATCTATTTGCAAAGTCTAGTCACTACTCTCACTATTAGTAAGTAAATGTAAATCAACATTCCACTAACAATTGTAAGATTTCAATCATATACTACTTAAAAATCTTAAAATTATGCCAAAAAAATTAGTATTTTTCAATCAAATTGGGGTTTATACAATTTTTTTCATTCAAAACTGTTTTCCTAATATTTCGCCTACCATAGAGAGCATACTGATATAATAAAATTACTTGCGAAATACTCGCTAATAAAGTAAAAAAAAGCGATTTTATAAAGCAAATCCTGCAAATCCGCACTGGATATTGGATTGGTGTGTGTGTGTGACGTGTAAACTGTACACACTCTAAAAATACAAGCCAAGTTACAGAGTACAAGTTATTTATTTTCGACCTCAAAAACAAACTTTGGCAATAATTAATGTATATGAAGACAGATTGGATGGTCTATTTAGTACTAGAGAGAGTGGTAGTAAGTGTACAACTTGCTTATTATTCAGTGAATACACAAGGAAATCGGAAAGCTGTTTCATGCTGAATTTGATTTGAAATTTACAATGAAAGAGAAATAAATGTATCGTATGTCGTCGTGCATTCGTATTCGTATTTCGTATAAATAAATATACAGTGAAGCTTTTCTTGCCCTCAGAAAGGAGCAATGTAATATTTTGTCACAAATCTATATCTATATATATTATTATGGCCAATCAACATGCCACCAAGAGTACACACATTTGACATCATTACCGCACTCGATTTCCGAGACTTGTTGACATGCAAGCGACCGAAATGTCTCGTAATTGGAAAAGTTTATCAATTACCTACCACTTTAGCCCGTTTGAATACTGAATACTATTTTGCTACTTTGCGTCTCTAGAGAGAGAAATAGAGAGAAAGTCTAAAATCTATATTAACCTATAACGTACTTATATAGCGTTTATATCATGCAAGGTGCTTATTTGTATAGGTTAAGAATTGGGCTAGTGTGAGCTTTTATGTGTTCCATATAAAATATAGGTACGGACTACAATGTTTCTCCAAATATTATTAGGATATTTCCATGATCTCTCTCCCTTTAGTGCCATTCAATTATTCACCAGTAGATGAAATAATTCAATCAAACTTAGCCACAAATTCTATTATTACTTTTTTTTACTTGCACACACTTTTATACAACAATGCCAGTATCAACTTTAAATTGCCCATGTCGTCAGCGGGCAGGGAAAAAACTAATCAGTAAAATAGTTTAGATTTCTAGCGTAGAAAGTAAAACAACTAAGTAAATAAATGAAAAAGTCGTGCAAAAGTAATATAGCATAAGTAATATGTAACTTTTCTTTGAATAGTAAAAGGGAGCAGTGCAAAAAAAAAAAAAAAAGTATGAAGGGAAATCAAGAAAAAATTGTCGTTTTTTCCTTGCGTAAAACAAAAGTAATAGTGCAGAGAGTAATATTGTGTAAATATGTAATATTATTATTATTATTATAAAAACCTTCAAATGATGCTTGAATTTGAATGCTTTATTACAGGACGAATCAGGACACTTGAACTTCCTCAGGCCAGCACTTTCGTCGTGGCTTATCATATGCCTTTGTAATCGGTAGACGTTGGCGAATTGCTTGAAGCAAATTTTACACGACTGCTATCAAATCAATACATAATTAAATGGTTGTAGTATGTATATAGTGCCATGAAACTTTTCATCATGTAAACTTACTACATTCTTCCATGTACATATTAGATAAATATACATATAGACTTTTTTTTGTGTGTGTGTGAGAGGAGAGAGAAATTGCATTAGAGAGAGTTCAAATATCAAAAAAATGTGAGCATCATGTGAAGAACGTGAGAGAGCATAATTACACCATTTTTTTTATCCCCCTTTTTTTTTTTTTGGTCCTGACGATAATTAATTTCTCTCCTGCGTAGCCCTAATGATTTCTTATCATCTTTTTTGATATGAACATGAATCTTTCTTCTTTTTTTTACTTGTACAAAAATCTGTTTTCTCTTTCTTTGGACTTTGAACGCGACTATATTCTTTTTTTTTTTTTTTGTGAGAAAAAAGTCTACAACACTTCATTAATAAAGGAAAAGATTCAAGAAAAATGAAAATGGTGAATGGTAGAGATGACTCGATCATACAAAATATTAAAAAATATATATATACATATATAGAAAAAACTGAGTGTGTATGTGTGTGTGTGTGTGTATGTGTAGACAAACCTGATTTGGAGATGGATGGGTGACTTCGTGCTTTTCAAGTTCTTCCCTTTGAGCGAACGACAGACTACATTGGTCACAGCTGTAGAGTAAAGATCCACTTCGTCCACCACCACCATCCACTGATGACTGACCCGCTAAAAGACTTAGTGACTCAGAAAAAGGCGAAGATCCACTTGGACTAGGCAATTGGTCTCCATCTTTACTATTGAGTCCCAATTCGATTCCAGACTCTGAACCATGATTGACTACCGAATCTAATTGACACATTGGGGAAAAAAAAAAAAGACACAATTTAGATAAACATTTCATTTTTTTCTTGTGGCTCAGATTACTTCATACATGTATATATATTTTCAAATCATAATACACAGAATATCGTATATATATTAAATATACATACTGTAGAAATATGTATGAATTCAATTGTGTATGAAGTATGAAGTATGAGCTATATGCACATGTAAAAAACACAATATTACTAATCCTCGTCATCATGTATCTGTATATACTATACAAAATCTCTTGTTATTTCCGCTGACTAAGCAAAGTATCTGTACATGGAGAGGGAATATGACTAAAAACCGACCCCATTCCTGATTTGACAGACCGGAAGAAGAGACCAACTCGACTCTCGACGACGTTGAATTTACAACGAAATTCGTTGATATGAAACCCAACCACTCTGTATCTTTTTATTCTGAAGGACCTTTCCAAAATGCATCCTGCCACAAAATACTCTCTCCGTCGTCCAAAAGTTTGACGTGAGCATTATAGATTACAACTCTAGAGCGTATCATCATCCATTTATACTCTACAACAATAATAAGTGAAAGAAAAACCACCACCATCATAGGTTATTATGTACATGGAAACAGTAAATCCCTCTAGGTTAAAAATAATACACATATGTGAATGTTCAGTATCAGTTATTCACAGTTCCATTTAATATTTGGTCAGTTAACTACCTTCATAAGGCAGAACAACAACAACAACAACAAAAAGTACAATATCAAAACGATAAATTCACTCGCCCTCTCTCTCACCCTTTTAACTTTCAACTCGACACACATATTATTCTATACATGGAGAAAAAGACTTACTTCGATAAGCGGTCCACACATGAGCCAATCGCCAGAGTCTCATTGAGAACGCATTACTCGCGTTGTAACAATCCAAACTCAACATGTTCCTAACAACCATATCATTTTCCACGCACAGTTACACAAACAAAAGTCATTGTCGACAAGGCGGAGACGGGGGTGAAAACGTTTATATATATATTTTTTTATAATCCTCCGATTTTTTGTCAAGTGTTTATTCTCGTATAGATTCACGTTGAAACACTCAAGTTTCTGGTTTGTGTGTGTGTGTGTGTGTGTGTTGGGGTAGGTAAAACACTTTTCTCTTATTTGCTTTCTCCGTTTAAGCAAACTATTGACTCTGTACACGGCAAAAAAAAGTCTGTAGTCAGGTGCTTGAAGCTGAGGGGATGGAAAAAACCGGCTTCAAAACTTTCACCACCTGTTCAACTTTCATAGACGCGCACGTTTCCTCTCTGTCCGCACCCTTATCTATCGCACCTTTTCCTTTCCTTTCACCTCGTACTATAACAAAGTGTCGTAATTCGATATATATACATCTGTGTGTCCTTTAACTATAGAGTCTATTCGATTGTGAACATGTACTGTAATTTCACGTTATTCGATATTCGATTTTCTAATACTATGTATTTACAGAGTTTGTTTTAGTTGATTAATAATTGCGGTTGTTTTTTGTTTGACTAATATCAATGATGATTGAATTTGGTTTGGTTTGTAATAATATTTTCACAGATTAGAATTGTACTTGTATACTTGTATCGTGTTCAATGACTATAGTTATGACTTTGAGAGAAGGGATGAAGATAAAGAAGACTTTTTTTTTCTACGTATGATTATATACGGCAAGAAAAAACAAATGGATTGAGATTTCATACAAGATTGTAGTCGACTTTGTGAGTGTGTGGTGTGTTTAGCGTATCTGAGAAAGAGAGAAAGAGAAAGACAGAGACAGAGAGTCTCGACTTCCGTCAGCCGTCACCGGTAGAAAAGGACTACGGATTGCAAAGCAAATGCGAAAAGCCAAAAGTTTCTTTAGAGTTTAGTCCAAATTGTTGCGCAAGGATGTTCCTCAATTCCCCAACATCCAACATATAGTGAAGCAAGTGAGGGAGAACGACGACAGAGAGTCAGCCGAGAACCAAGTACACGGAGAGAGAGAGAGAGAGAGAGAGAGAGAGAGAGAGACAGAGAGAGAGAGAGAGAGGGAGAGATATCGGAGGAGATACACATGCCTCCACTATCCTTTACATAACATCATGCACACACACAGTGCAAAGTGGTGGAGGAGAGGAGAGCAAAAGTATGTATCTCCAATGTTTATGACACATGCCTTCTTTCACCCCAGTTTTCTCTCTCTCTTTCATTCTCTCTTTCCTCTCTCTGTCGAGTTTTCATGTATATCCCCGACGAGGCAAACCCCCATTTCACATCACATCTATCCACATCAAATTACCAAACCTGCACAAAACGGGCCAAAATCATTTTCCAATAGCCACACTTTACTTGAGCAAATTTGATGTTCCATTAAAGAAAATCTACACATACGAAATCGCATCCTGTACAGAAAAAAAAACATGAAAAGGATGACATTGTGCGAAAACCAATAATTTGCTCCACAAGACAGAGACAAGAGAAGAGGAGGACACACACCAAACCGACCACAATATGTCAAACTAACCCAAGTCAAGAGACACACCGAAACCCGAAGACAACACCAACCAGCTTGTACTCCCTCTCTCTCTATCTCCTTCTCTCTCTCTCTCTTTCTCTCTCTGCTCTATCCCATGTCTACTATTTATTATAAGAAAATCTAGTCGAGTGCCTTGAGACGCATTTCCGACCGCTTCTTTTGCCCCATAGCAATAGCAATAGCCAGCCACGTACTACATATATGCACTGCCTATGTACATACATGCATACTACTTATGTGACTGCTCCTAGATGTGCATGCAGCAGTCAGTTGTTGCTAGTCTACCGTTGAGAGACATACTAAGCAAATTATATGTCAAGTTTTTTGATATTAATAGTAGAATATACATCTACATGTACATACATACTCGAGGGAAAATCATCTTCCAGATTTAACTGAATTTTGCACAAAATTTGTGTCTATCTGTATGCTCTCTATTAGTAACAAAACACCACTACTACTACACTCTTCCCTCTTCCATTCCACGTTGAACTCAACTCTCAAAACTGTGTATGCATTTCCATATTTTTGAATTTCGCATGTACAATGTACACACACGACACACACACACACACACACACATTGAATCCACATCCTTAATAACAAAATCGATACGTAAGCACTTTTCTAGCGATGAATTTTTCTCAATCTTTTGGAAAATAGACTCCTCTAGATGGAAACTCATCATGGCTTCATTTCATATGCACTAATCACCGTTCAACTACCTATAATTATCTTCTCCTGTGTGGTAACAGTTGGAAATGCCACTTTTACTCCTAATTTGTTCAAGCACTTTTCCTCCAGGTACATAACAATACATAACCAGTTCCATTAATAATTCTATATTTTATCCTCCTCCTTCTCCTTCTCTCCTCCATCCTTCAAAACATATAAAAAGGCTTCAACTAATGACTTTAACATCTACATTCCATATTCTACATTCATGTACTCCAATCACATCATCATCCCCCATTTTCTCTCCTCACACATAAAATACATACACATATAATATAAATACGATTAGTATTCACATTTCTCCGTCTTCTTCAAAACTCGTAACATTTCTTTTTTTTATCATAACAAAAAAGTGGAGTCAGAATCAAAATTCACATGAAGAAAGTCGGACGTGGACGTATAAAAAAAAAGTATAATTAGACTGGAAATATAGTGAAATAGGGAAATGTCTGGAAACTTGTAAAGTCATGATACGTAGCTAGAGGAAAGGAAAGATTTGATTATGTAAATAAATAAATAGATGGAAGAGCTGTTATATATGTATATATATCTCACAGGTATTGCAACATGGATATACTGACAGACGGACAGACAGACAGACCATCTAATTCTACGTGTTGTTCCCCTCGATTCCTACCCGTGGCGGCATGCAGACAAAATTATTATGAAATTCAGAGAACAAAACTTGAAATGTGCCAACAATATATATACATTTTCGGCCTGGAAGACTTTAGATCGAAGGTTTATCATAAATACCGTTCTCCTTTCTTTCTCTCTCTCTCTCTCTCTCTCTTTCTCTCCTGTTTTATTAGTTCTCAAGTAAAATTTGGTTATCAGTAGTTAAGTTTCACGTTCATTTTGGATTCATATCACACTCAAACGTGTATACAATGCACAATCAACTTTCCCTTATTTTCTTCCTTCATTTCTTCTTTCGTCGTCTGCTATCTGTATATTCATATTTCATAGGTATTTCATATTACAGATATTATTATTATGTATATAAAATATGAAATATGAATGCACACTGATTGTGAGTATCCGGACAAGTTGTATTCTAATGAAAGGAATGCTCAAAAAACTTGCTAAGGTACAAACTACAACAAGCATGTTCATGTTTTCTATATGAACCTCCTGTTAATCTTGAAGACGAACTTGGCAGTTTCTGTGAGCCCAAATATTATATGTATATATAAAAGTGTAGAGAGATTCTCCACGTTGGAAATAACTGCAGTCGACGAGCCTCGAAAGTTTTAATAACTTGATTCTATTCAAGTCAAGAAGAAGAAGAAGAAGACGAAGAAGAAGAAGACGAGGAAAGAGGAGGAGAAGAAGTAGAAGACTCCAGGAGGAGACTATCCAGGTATCTGTGCATGCCAATTGGGTTCTTTCCATAGATTGCATTACATTAGGTATATACATTTACATAAAATTCTGTGTGTTTTACATTGAGGAACATGAGCAGACTAACTTTTATCCGCTCCTTGAGTACACTTTTCATTTTTTCGAGGGAAACAATTCCAGCGAGAAGCCTTATAAATACATATCTACACAACAAATATTATGTACACTCACACACACACATAGAATACCGGAATCACTATAAAGAAAGTTGAAACGATGGAAGAAGGACGAAACATCCAATTTTCTAATAAAGAATCCAATAGAAAACATGTACATGTTCGTGTGGGTGAGTGTATGAGGAGAGGAGAGCAGCAGCAGCAGCAGCAGAGTCATGGATTCGAGTATCATGCATAGTTTGGATGGGAACGATGAAATGATATGATAATATAATATAATAACGTGTCTGCCGTCATATAATGTAATATCCATGTCAAGAAGGCGAATAAATAACATGAAAAGTTTGTGAAAACGCTCCGGGCAAAATCCTGTGAAGCATGTTGGTTCATTCATAGAAGAACATGCGTTTGTCTAAGTGAACTACCAAAATACACAAAAGCAGCAGAAGCAGTACAAGCACACAGAGGACATTACATCCAAATAGCTGATAATAGAGCAAGCAAAAACTTTGCTCTCCGTCCGTCCGTCCGTCCTTTCGTTCGTTCATTCCTGTACAACTCTACACTGCTGTTGTACTATTAGTAAGTAAGTAAGTAGTGGTGGTGGTGGACCAATGTAGACTAGAGAAGGTATTCATCTCATCAGGATTTCCTCTTATCCGGGACTGGATTTCCTGCTTGCCTGCCGCATCTCTCTCTCTCGCTCTGACCAGTCCAGTTACTTTATTAAGCTGAAAGGTATGTGTGTGCTCTTGGATCTAACATCTGACTAGAGAATAGAAATAACCTACCTACAACAACCTATGGAGAGGTTGTTCATGAGGTGGCTTGATTTCTCCTAGTCCTACAGAATTCTCCTATCCAAATACTTTTCCTATCTCTCTCTCCCTTTTCCCGTCGTCTCTCTCTCTCTCTCTCTCTCCAGCGTACGAACATACAAACATTTCATGAACGACACACAGAATATAGAGAGAAACAACCATGCTATGGTTGTACAAAACCTCGAATTCTCTGGACTCGGGATTCGAAACGAGCCTTAGGAATTTCCTAGATTAAAATACCGAAATTGGTGAGGCTGACTTGAACGCCCAGTCCACACACAAACACACACACACACATAGCTTGCTAAAACATTCTACGATTACGATTTCTACTCTTTCCCTCTTTCTCGCTCGCTCGCTCTCTCTCTCTCTCTCTCTCTCTCTCTCTGGTCATCTCCCAATTTCCAGCTTAATTATGAGATGACCCCACGGCTAGGGAAAATATGCACTGGGCTCCTTTCCCCTAGTCTACCATAACTTTCCCTAATTAATGGATTCCATATTCATGTCTGTCAGTTACATATAGGTAAACCCCCATGTAAAATCATGAACAATAATGACATGTATATTCTTTCGTAGTATACTGTATTTCCAAGTGCACCATGTTCCAGATATTATTATTATTATTATTTCTCTTATGTAGCTCTGTACATGTACATGGAGGGGGGAAATGTTGTAGAGAGTGGGGAAAGGAACGTCATCATCATCGGCATCATCACCATCATAATCATTTTCATTGGATTTGCATTGGAAAATAAAAGGGGCTCGTTTAAAGTAATTTCCTCGTACATACACACATGAAGGCATATTTGTATTTATATTTATAGTGTGTATGTACACACACACACACACTCACAGTTTACGAATGTAGAGGAATGTACACAGCATACTGACACACACACACAAACACACACACACACACGAATGTAGATCCTCACAATGGCTTTGAGGGTTCGATGTAGAGGATGAAGTTTAATGAGTGGGCATTCTCCCCATGGGGTAAAGGTGCCAACAGACCAACTCGAAAAGTCACACGTCGGTTGACTAATTAGTCTTCTTAGTCGACAGATTGGGATGAGCACACTTGCCGAATAAACCACAAAGGCTTCCAAGTCGAACTCTACTAGAATAGGTAATCAGGCTCGAGCAGGAGGAGAAGAGAGAGAGAGAAAGAGAAAGAGACGGGATGAATCCATCCACGGAGAACATAACTTGTCGAAGCAACACATGCATATAAAAACTTCCACCAGGGAAAGTCTCAGTCTCAGTTCTTCTCTCACTCACTCACTCACTCACTCTCTCTCTCTCTCTCTCTCTCTCTCTCACTCACTCACTCTTTCATTCTTCCTGCCCACATAAACTTATACCCCTTTTCTACAATCTTCCACTGTGCTGACGTACATTCAAGAATCCAGAGAGAGCGAAAGAGAGTAGGGAAATCCTCAAACAATGTATTTGAGTATATGAGTACGGAGATGTGAGATGTGTGTACATACAGATTTGAAGAATCTCGCTCCTTTTTCAATTGTTTCCCATCGGCAAAGTGAAAATGCAACAAATGCAATGGAAACATGTTCCAGCATACACTTTGGTTGGATGAAAAGAAGGAAGGAAGGAAAGAAGGACAGAAGGGGCACGTACTCTCTTGTACTCTCTCTCTCTCTATGTACTATCTGTATATATAGACAGAGGTATTTCTTGAACATGCATGTCATACGAGGAAAAGGGGGATGAACAACGGGAATCAAATGAAGTACGAGTACACAGAAAAGAAGAGAAAACTGTGTGTTCCGTCTACACACCATGCACGGCATCATCTAGAGCTACACACACACACACACACACGATTCCAGGCATCAGAATGGAATGGAGGAAATGGTGAAAAGTCTGTGTAATTAGTAGGAATTCAATTAGTGGCTAATTAATGTCTCAAGCGTAATTTGCATGAGTAAGAAGCCACTATTATGTAAATATGATTTGAAGAAAAAGGGAGACTTGTTCTTCATGGATTCGTGTCGTAGCAATCATATATATATATCCCTCCCTCCCTCCTTCTTTCTTTCTCTCTCTCTCTCTCTCTCTCTCTCTCTCTCTCTCTCTCTCTTTCTCAACTCATCCTCATTTTCCTCCGCACCAAGAACAAGATTCGTTTTTTAAAGAAATGAACTGTAGAACTTCATCGAGAATAACTAAAGTACTTTTGTCCCGCATCTTGAATCCACATTGCCGCCACATATCACCACAGTGAACAGTGAACATAACATGCATGGGAGTGAATGAACGGTAGCAATCTAGCGCACTGGATTGCTACCGTATCTTTTTCTTCCTTCATCCATCCCCACGTTAAATCCTAAGTGCCGGACCAGTACGATACGAATCATTCACGAAGACTATCTGTACATTTTCTCTCTACATGTAACTATGTATGTATCTGTACATGAAGGAGGAGGAAATAACATTGAGTTGGAGGACGGACAGAGAAGAAGAGGAATATACACTTGAATGCATAACTGGGGTCTTTTCGGTTTCGGTTTCCAGTCAGTCTCTTCAAAATCTATACAACTACAACTAAAACTAAAACTACGGCTACAGGCTTGTGTGTTCCAATTACCCGCATTTTTTTCTTTTCTCCTATACATCTCTCTCTCTACCCGTCTACTCTATAGTTGTACTCTACTCTCTCTACTCAATGGCCCTGCATCATTTCTATTTCTCACTCTCTTTCATTGTCATTACTTTACACTTTGAGTAATTCTATTGGAGTAGGAGGCACTTAATTAAGCATCTGCGGAGCTCCGAGACATGAGAGAGAAATAGAAAGAGAGAGAGAGAGAGACAAACTCTCTCGATGAAACGAAACTGGATCAAACAGACATTAAAACTATATCGGTCGGTTCATGTACCTACATAATTCTAACCTCGTACTTCTAGTTACACTCGTTCATACGTACACAATCAACAACTTTCCTATGGCTTGCATATAATTCGCAATTCGCGTAGTAGCCAGACTCATCAAGTCATTACATTACATTACAGTCTCTCCCTTTGCCGCTATTCCGTCTCAACAAAAGCTAATAAAATGCGAACATTTGATGTAGAGTCTCTCTTCCCTCACGTTTATCCATGTTCCCAACTAAATGGTAATTCTCACAAATATGCTTTTATTGTCCGTACACTGCACTCACTCCTCTTAACCTCCCAAATCCTATATAAAGCTTCATCTAAACGTATTTGAACAATTTTCCATGTTTTCACTGTGTGTGTGTGGTGTAGAGTCCCAAGAGATATTGCCAATGAGCAAACAAAAGCAATTAATGCAATTTAATTAACCTTCAAATGAGTATATCAAAATCAAACTTTTACATGTTATTTTTGTCTTTGGTGGAAAAAATTGGGATTAATAAATACACAAAATGATGAGTATTGTAGAGGAGAATCAATTAATTCATAAGTTTGTCCATGAATTAATTTAATGCCCCATTTCCTCTTCTTCTTCTCTTCCAGTGGAAATAAGGACAATGTAATATAAGGAAAGTATATAGTAATAGTAATAGTAAAGGAATGTGGAGCCTTGTTAATGTATGCGGAATGTCCTACCTTGCGATGATAATTGAGTCTACATCTATCTATCTACAAACGACTGAGCATTGTCTTTACAAATGTAAAGACAAAAGGAAACGAGGGAAGCCAGGAGAAACCACAAAAGTGTATTGGTGGAGAAATGGCAATCTGCTCGCAATGTTTACGATATGAATGATCTTGAAAGTTCCCCAACGAAAATCGGAGCAATAAAGAACGGATCTTGTGCAACTTGTGTCATCCGAATCAACAGTTTAGGCAAACATAAAAAGAAACGACGAGGAGGGCTCTCTTTCCCTCTCTCTCTCTCTCTTCCTCAAGCCTCTCCTTCAAAGTGACTCTCTGAACTCGAAATACACGCACACACATACATATATACAATATATATATATACTAAAATACAGAGAGAAAGTGTATACAAACGATATGGCGCACCATTTTGCTCTCTCCACTTGATATAAACTAGGTAAAATGAAAGGTTATTGTGTGTACATATCGGATAGAATAGTTTTGATTTCATACATTGAGAATTATATTACCGATCATCCTCCATTTCATCCTCAACAATTCCCAAACGGACATCTTCATACTTTAAAGCATTCAAGCCGCTGTAACTAAATTTCCGATATACGTTTGTCTGCTCTCCCATTTATCCATTTATCGTTTGAAGACATGGAATAGAAGTAGAAGTAGAAGGGAAGGAGGGATAGAAAGAAAGAAAGATTGAGGTGGTCACTTGTGTAGAAATTTCGGATATGAATGTGTACGGACGTTTCAGTTATATCACTGAACTGAATACACACAGACATACAAAAAGAACCCACGCACATGAACACAAAATACATTTTCGTCAATAATCGGACATTCAAACATAAGTGACCAGTTGTGTGAGTCCACTCTCTGTGCTTTTTTGTATGAAAAAAGGCCGCATATTTTCCCTCAGTAATGGAATACGGACGTAAAAAGGATGAAGGGAAAAGACTTTCCTTCTCGATGGTTTCGCTTCCTTTTCTCACTCTCGGTCTACCCACTGAGATATTGATATGTATTTAAGACGAGAGAGAGAGAGAAAGACAGAAAGAAAGAAAGGAGAGAGAGAGAAAGAGAAAGACGAGAGAGGAGTTATTGATGTGCGAAGCTCAAGTCGACTGGATTGTAACGAGGGATTCCATTTCCTGCAAGTGATTTCTCGGCACCCAACCACTATCTTGTAAGAACATTAGCTCACATTTCCACTACGGATATGACTGGTTTCACCTCCTATTTTCAACCATTTCTCTCTCTCTCTTTCTCTCTCTCGCTCTTTCTCATCTCATCCAAATCTTGTACAAAAACTTTCATCCAAATCTTCTTCACACTTAGACTTACTTACTCTTTTTTCCTCGCTCTCTCTCTCTCTCTCTCTCTCTCTCTCTCACTCCTTCTCGTTCACTCTCCTTTTGCTTCTTTGCCGCTCTGTCGATGAGAAGAAGACGAGGACGAGGACGACGTCAACGACTCTACTCTTACTTAGTCATCTTACTCTCTTCAGACAAGTCCCTTTACACACTCGACTCGAATCCAAGTCAAACTCTCACCAATCTCCAACTAACGTACTCAAGTATTGGCTAAGTGGATGAAAAAAAAGGAGTGAGAAAGAATCCGTACTTTTACCTATTATTATTACCTTCCCACCTTTTCCCACAGACACACTTTGTATCCTCACCCCTCCCTCCCTCCCTCCCCATTTTTTTTTAC
Organism: Gisinianus flammeolus; assembly: GCA_034699125.1. Classification (NCBI taxonomy): domain Eukaryota; kingdom Metazoa; phylum Arthropoda; class Collembola; order Symphypleona; family Katiannidae; genus Gisinianus; species Gisinianus flammeolus. Next base: position 54,564 of record JAIUND010000399.1, on the reverse strand, counting down.
TCTTAAAATTTCAATTCGTAATATAGTTGAACCATCCATAAAAAATGTACATGTATGCATATAGGCATAATAATAATATGAGAGAGAGAGAGAGGAGGGAGGCGGGTAGGTATTCAGTATTCACATTCACTCTGTTTGATTCTGGATTCTCCCTCTGGATCCTCCTCATCCTCCTCATATATACTCTTTTCTTTTCTTCGCTCCCTCATTCCACTCTTTGAATCCCAGTTCTAGTTCTCGTAATTCCTTTCAAATCCGTTTTCATATATTATACAACCATACAGAAAATATTATAGTTTATACTTTCTTCACTAATACATCCACAAGATATTTCCTTTCTCTTTTACTTTTACCAACCAGCCAACCTCACACACACACACACACATCACATCACATACGGAGTAAGAAAGAATCTTTTTATCCTCTTAACCGTAACTCCGTATTAAACTTGCCATATATCATATATAGGTACACTCACACAGCTGTGTGTATTGTTAAACCTCTAATATCTGTGGTGAGTAAGTAAGTAAATGTGGGCGCGTTAAGAAAACGACGTGGTTGTATGTATTCATAGTCATCTATCGTATCGTATATATATCATATTTATATGGGTAAGAAATAAACCTGCAATCAGGTTGATGGTTCTCGACTTGACAATCCGCAGTAGGACTACGCATGGGACTTTTTTTTTACACGGGTATTCTTTTAGATTTGAGATGCATAGAAATGTTCTTCTTTTCTATTTTCCCTCTATCATTCTTTTGTCCTCATCATCTTCATCGCCATCGCCATCCCCCAATATTTAAAGACTGTCTTTCTCAATTTCTATTTCCATGATGAGAGCTCGTGTGCTTACTCCACTCTGCGTGTGTTTATGTGTGTGTGTGTGTGTGCTTGACTGTCTGTCTGTTTGTATTTGTATGCAATACACCAAACCAATGAAACCAACTGAAGAGAGACAGACGATTATACAATGGCTATGAAACGTTCATTCATTCATTCACTCACTCAGGCAATGTCTCTCTCTTTCTCCCTTTCTCTGTCTCTCGCTCTATTCTGTCCTCTGTCTGTTGAATCCTTTTCTTTTTTCTCCTTTTTTCCCTTGCCTTTCACTTTAATTGCCTCAAATAGCATGACACAATAGGAGCAGGAGGTAGAAATTTCTACCGAGCCTTCACACACTCGTGGATTCATTCAGTCAATTCTCCAAAATCAATTCAATTCATTCTATGTGAAGTAAAAGAAGTCGATGAAGACGAGGACGACGAATTCGAATCAAAACCAACCAAAACTATGAGAGAGGAAGACGAAGCAAGAAAACCAATTCAATCTTCATCATTCCTCCACACACAATCAAAAGTACCTATCCATGCTAAATTCATTGATGGACAGAGTCAAATTCAATATGCAAATAGTTCTTTTCACAGAGCCACGCGGGAGGTTCCCAGTTTTGAATACAAAGTTTGAATCATAAATCCTGCACAAGTGGGAAAGTTCTTCTGTTCAATGTAAAGTAAAGCAAACCTTTCTATTAAAATAGCCCTTACTATGAAACTTCCATGCATATACTTTTTCTAGAACCAAAGAAAGAAAGGACGAAAGAAAGAATGGAAGAAAAAACCTCGTAGAGTTGCCGATTCCTTTGCCTCTGTCCATTCACTTGAAATTCAATACTAAATAATGATGGTTCCCTTTCTTCCTCATGTATACATATTTACATAAGTGTGTGAACGTCCACACACACACAAACACACACACATGTATATAATATTTTTTCACTTAAGAACAAGAATATACATATGCATATGTATTTGGGGATGAAAAATACTTGAAAGGATGTTGAATATGATTTGGTTGAAGGCGCTGACACAATCGTGTGTCTGTGTAGCGTAGCTTGCTATTGCTGTTATGTCATCGCATGGGCAAGTGAATCTGAAGCTAACTGAAACTCGGAGACTGGACGAATGGACCAACTAAGAAGACCAAGAAGAAGAAGAAGAAGACGGTGGTCCACACGGAAAAACTGACTCTGTTGTAGTTTGGTTAGTAGTTGTAGTCGTAGATCAGAGAGTGAAACTAGTGTAGTGTACCGTGCGTGAAAGTGTACTGTCTCCCTCTCTCCCTCTCTCTCTCTCTCTCTCTCTCGCTGTGCAACCCATCCGCAAAATGTAGCCATGGAGCTACAAAAACCAATCACATCCCTAAGACCTGTCAGAAATAGATAAGAGAATCGAAGAAAAATCGTCCAGTCTTGTCATATGGAAAAAAAAGTTTCTTCTCGCCACTGCCGTCATTATTAACGGACTGCTGAGTTTCAACACGAGACTAAACTATGACATGCATGTACATATTGTACATTGTACATGCATACACAAATACATACATACATGTGGGTGACTGTATTCTACATTATGTCGGGTGTATCAATTCCTATAGGAGCAAATATGTAATATGTAGGTGTAGGTACAATACCAATACCAATACCACGTCTTTAATATTACAGTACAGAGTGAAATTCATGCTTCATGCTTAACGTCCAAAGTGTAACTTAACCATCAGAATGGAAGAATGGATGGAATATCATTGAGTTTGTGTAAGTTTGAGTCCACGTATCATCTATTCATACATGAAGAGCTACGAATGAAGTAAACCAAGCAAACTAGGTAGTTTTAAGCCAGGATGATCATGTGGAGAGAGAGAAAGCGAGAGAGAGAGAGGGAAAAACCAATCGTCTATACACATTTATATGCCATTTGGAAATTTCTTTTCAAAAACTGTACAGAGTCCAAAGTCCTCGAGGAGCGAGTTGCTTGTACAAACTGTGCAAACGTCGCTTGTGGCCACATCATCATCACCGAATATAGCAAGGACAATAGTCAGGGTATACCTTGGCCTGAAACAACACTCCTCATTTACCTCCAACCGCTCGTTATTATCACAATGAAAATGAAATGAAATGAGAGAGAGAGAAGCTCCAAAACCAAACCAAGGAAAAAAACTTGAGTGAGAGCGAGAGAGAGAGTCTTTAGGCATTGACTCCTCTACTGTATACTGCACAGTGCACATATACAGATACATAATAATATACCATAGACTTGGATTGTAATAATCATCACTGTCCATTACATTTTCCATGGTAGACCATAGCATACCATAAAACGGTCTCATTGACGCTCGTCCACTCAGTTTTTCCTTGTAGATTTATGTTATTTTCACTAGCAAACTCTACAAAGTACACATTGAACATAATGTAGTGACTATCACCATTTCCCCAAGTTACTGTCAATGGATGGTGATAGTGAGTGCAACATGAACAACTTGTTAGGTACTCACACTCACACTCACACGTTACATTCTAGTCCAAGCCTACCTCTCTCCCCCTTCATTTCCCCACTCACACACACACACATTGTCTATAGCCAGTGTCTATTCTGTTTCAATCCACGATATAGAATCAAGTCAAAGTTGAAAATCCAAAGTCGTGGACATAAAGCTCAAATTTGAAATACTTTTTTCAGTCGTCTCTCTCTCTCTCTCTCTGTATACGCCCGACTGTTCCCAAGGAGACTAAAGGGAAGGAAAGGGTAAGAGAGTGAAAGTATACAAGTTAAAGGGGGTTCGAGAGTCTCTTCTCTGGTCTAGTGCAACAGTAGAATTCACAAGACACGAGTGGAACTAAAGGGAAAGGGAGAAAGTCGGTACGTATGAAGAGAATTATATTTGTTAAATGAGGAAATTGTAAGAGATGGAGAGATGGAGAGAGAGAGAGAGAGGACCGAGAGATGATAGGGAATCTTCTCCTTTGTGTACAGTCACGAACATTCTTCATCCCTTGATTCTCAAATTTTGTTTTGATCTTTACTCCAACACCTTTATCCATACACTATCACAGTATTTACGATATCATGTCCTTCTCCTTTTCAAAATACACAGATACAATGGAGGTTTACACCTCATCAAATGTCACGCTCCCACTCACTCCTCACATAGGCTCAAAGTTTCTAAACTCCCAGAGACTGGCAAACAGAGTGAGAACGAGAGAGAGAGAGAGTAAAATGGAGGAGGGGGAATGAAAACCCGAGGAGAAAATCTAAAGCTACTGTCAGAACTCATCATTCAAGTTTAACGAAGCCACTTTACAACTAGCTCATCGTCACCAAAATCCCTCTCTCAGGCCAAGGTAACAAAATTCTAGTCAAAACTCTGCGCTCTCAAATCTCAAAATTATGTAACATGTTTCATTTGTGTAGTAGTGTGATATTTGTGGGTGGTCTCCGCACTCACTCACTCACTCACATGTACATATCGTACATGTATCTGTAGTAATAAAGAGTAAATATTTCCTAGACAGTATGTAATTGAGAACTAAGAGAATCCAATGAATATTCATCCATATAGTATTTCCATACACATTGATTCATGCTCACAACTGCATGCTGACTTTAATGTTGTTGTGTATATGTAGTCTTCACTTGTAAATGCATATATAAAATATAAATAACAAAATTCAGAGTATTTAGTGGATTATGAAATTGGGAATTGGGAATATGAGTAAAAAAAGAGAGAGAGAGAATTGAAAAAAGGGAACTTGTAGGTCGTTAAATCAGTGGGAAATGATGATTAAGAGATGGACCACCCTATTAACAAATCCTATAAACTACCTACGTAACACTCATAAACATGGATATGGAAGGATGGAAGGAATGCAGGCAGGCACTTCTCACTTCTCCCTCGCATACGCGTACATATGGTGTGTGAATATACTTTTAGAAAGATTATCCTGCCTGACACTCTCAAATTCTATAAATCCTACAAGTTCTCCACGCATATACTGATATAACTTGTATACCTAAGTAGGTGTATCTGTAGTTGTAGATATAGTAAGCTGAGGACTTGAAAGGATTTTGTGGGGAAAAGCCACAACAAGTTAACTCGAAATGAGGTTGGAGCAATAAAAATTTGTCTCACAGGCAAAAATTTGTTCAACTTGGCAGTGTCACTACCTGTGGGTGCACCTGGTCTCCCGCATTTCAAATTCCCCTTATGTATATATCTTTCCACACTCACTCACACACACACACATTCACATGTACATACTGAAGAAGAAGAAGAAGAAGAGAGAACGGAGACAGAACTCTGCCTTGTCAGAGCTGTTTTTGGCTACCAGCCATCCAAATATATATTTCAAGCGTAAAAGAAGACCGAGATGATTTCCTTTAGTTCAAAATTCTCTCCATCCTTCCGTTCATTTCCCATATTGAAATGGATCATCATATGGAGTCTCACCTATTCATTTCATGCACCCGACTCACTCTAACACCTTGCTCACACTTCCCCCCCCCTCTCTCTCTCTCTCTCTTTTCCTGTGAATGTGCACACCAAAAACTAATATAAACTAGGTAAGCGTATTTTTACAGCCATATTTCTCTTAATGTATTCATCTGCCTCCTGTTCTCCCAACATTCATGTTTTTCTAAACAACCAACCCATATGATCTCCTTCCAAATCTAATCTCATTACATTCTCCAAAGGGTATTCATATACTGAATACTGCACGCTCGAGAAACCTCTAGTAAAACAACTCGCAAAACGCATATTCTTTGTACCGAGAACTGTGCTTCAGTTTTGAGGAAGGCAAACAAGTAAGAATAAGAAGTCAGGATTCACATGGAAGAGATGGAGATGGAGAGAGAGAGAAATGTGCTGAGGCTGGTGACGGAAATGACCGCTTTCCTTCGATAAACCTTTCAAAACAGAGATCCCATATTTGCACACGCATATTATAAACATTGCCACAATGTAAGCAAACATACATCTATGTCTCTCTCTCTATCTCTCTCTATCTATCCCTGTACCTCATACATAGTAATAATCCTCAGAGTCACTAAACTACACTCACAAAACTCCCACAGCCCCACATATTCCATCTTTCACAAACCATCAGTCTCTCTTTTTTACTTCAACTTCCTCTGTTTTCATTCAATAAAATACATTCATACACACATTTCAATATGAAAACTACACAAACACATGAAAGAGAGGGAGACAAAAAGTATTCATTCTTCTTTCTTCTATTCTCGATTCCATTTCAAAGATATTTACTTATTTTTATTTTATATTGCAGGATAGAGTCAAGTCAGAGTCAGAGTCAGGGACAATGTGTAAGTAATAAGAATGTGTTTACGTAGGAGCATCAAAATATATAATACTTTAATATTATGTATGGATAAAGGTCAACCCGGTCGTTTAAACGAAAAGGAAATGTGAAGAGAGAGAGGGAGAGAGAGAGAGAGAGAGAGGGAAAAAAAGGATGGTGGAGGAACTTCAAGTTGAGCAGCATTTTCAGGAAGAGATCATAGATATTAATCTATACGCACATGGGCCCATGCATCAAACATTGAGGACAAGGTTCGGCCGGCCCCAACTGAGTCGACGGATCATTTGTCCAACTCCGGAACTCATGAAGGGTGATCCAGAGTCCATCAATCCCTTTGCTTTTGTCAGAACTCTCTCTCTCTCTCTCTCTTACTCTCTGGTCTTTTCAGTGGCACTCATCTGCAAACTTTCGACAGAGAATCAAGCCTGACCAATCCAAAAATGTACCTCAGCTATAGGATCTACGCTAAACACGCCACCGTACTCACAACACTCATACATTACACTACATTACATTGCAGGAGAAGATGCATATAGGCTTTTTTCTTTCTCCCAACTTCCCGTTCTCTCTCTCTCTCTCTTTCTATACACAATTTTCTTTCTAGTAAATAAACTCAACCTAAACTTTTTCAACCCAAACCCCCGAAATCTGTACAATCTCCAATGTAATGCATATAGCGAAGGTTTCAAATAGTCTGTCGTATTTTCACCAATCCAGATCCTCGTCAACTTAAACAAAACAAAGTCGTAATGAATGGTGGCTATAAAAATCACTAACTAAGATATACCAACATCCATACCCATGAACATGGACATGCACACACACACTGTCTACTCATTTGTCTCCTGGAGCTTAAAGTACACACGAGGTTTCCATGTTTTCCCCGTACAGCGTACAGGAAGTTGCATTGTGAAATTGGAAAGGTGGATGAGTGAGAGAGAGAGAGAGAACCTTGAAATTTCTTGGAATGAAAGTGTCTCATGTACATGAACGAGTTTTGAGACAAACACACAAGGATGTACACAACACAACCCGCGTTCCTCCGTACACAACTGAAATATATACAGAGGAAGAAAGAGAGAGACAGAATTCATGTATAGAGAAAGGGAAACTGAAGCGGAGAGATGTTTGGAAAGTGACAGAAAGGTTTCATCATATCCATATCCTTTACAACTTTACACAGTACATTACTAATGCTTTCTCCTCCACTCGGAACGTCACCCTTTTTTCTCTTTTTCCCTCTCTCTCTCTCTCTCTCTCTTCCTCTCTCTTTCGGTTTTCAGTTTGACTCCCTTCACGTCTCTCAGCCTTTCCGTTCTCCACCGCGCGCGTACACATTCCCAAATTCTCAGTTGTTACGTTTGAGAGTCCAATGCCATGCAATGCAATGCATATCTCAGCAGACTTTTTGTACATTTACATGGCATTGTGCGAATATGTGTGTGTGTACTGTGCGTGTTTTATTGTACTTTGTATTGTATTTTTGTGCTTACATTTGAAATCTCATATATTTTTCCCTTACATACGATATATGAAAATGATATTCCTATTTCCAACTCCTCGTACTCGTACACACATGATATATTTAACTTTGGAATACTTACGTCCCCTCCAGTTCACTTGTGCTCTTTCACGGTTCCATATGAATATGATTTGTCAAAAAGTGAACTTGGCAGGAAATTTACTCAAATACACACAGAAATAGACACAAACACACACACATTGATATCCTATCAAAAATTTCATCCGGACGCAACTCTATTCGAACTCTTCCGAGACATCCGTACCAACTAATGCATACCTCCTTGACTAAAGGCAGCAGAAAATATAATAGTTTATGTGTGTATGTGTGTATGTGTGTGTGTGTGTGTGTGTGTGTGTGTGTGTGTGTGTGTGTGTGTGTGTGTGTGTGTGTGAGGATGTATGTACAGAACTGAGCAGAGTTACTCCAAGCAGTCATCCATGCCAAAAAAAGAGAGGAAGAAAATACCTTTGTCAACTTCCTCCTACTAAGAAGACTTCGTGCATTCATCTCTATCTCCCCTTTACTACCCCCCTCTCTCTCTCTCTTTCTCTCTCCTTTTTTTGAATGACATCTTTTTCTACCTATTGTCCATGTTTGTATTCAGTCACACACCATTTGTGCTCAGCATTCAGTCACACCACAAAGTGTACAAGCCTTCAACTTTATATCTTTTATTCAAAGATGAAAATTGCAAATGCTCCTCCTTCCTGTACCCCGCACCCCACCCCCTTTAGTCCCTTTCACCATCTCTTCTTCCCCCCACACAAACACACAGCCATACACATACATACACTCTCTCTCTTGTATTCTCTTACTTTTATAGTGTGTGTGTACTTTAAACTCTAAACCACTCGGCAAAGAGGGAGGTAATGGATAAAATTTATGATGACAGAGACACAAAAGAATTGAAGGGAAAAAAAGAAGAAGATATTCCAATGTCTGTCATTAGAATTAGGGATTTAGCATTGCAAATCACAGTGAATTATACTTAATTTTAGTGGATTTATATGGAGGAGTGGGATGGTCGTAGAACGAACGAGGGAACAAGAGAAATAAACACAGTACAAACTCCAATTGTTGATTCGCAAGAACAAAACGTGCAACATAGCGTGTGGGAATGAGTGCGTATTCGTAAATGATTGTGAGACTGTGAGAAGAGAAGAAGAAGAAGTGGAAGGGAAAAAGAGAGGAAGAAGAAGAAGAAGAAGGGAATGTTCGCCAGTCAGAGCTGGAGCATGATGCCATAATCATATCATAATAAATGTATACCTCAGTGCTAGTGGAAACAGGAGCGAGTGTATAAAATGAAAATGAAACCACAAAATAGGACCACAAAAGGACCACAGAGTTATAAAAAAAGAAAGCCGGGAGTGTTGGTTGCCTGCTCAGCTAAAGTTCTTTAAGTGTTTTACTAGAAAAGATGAGGGCATGAAGCGTGATGAAAGCCCTTATCATGAGCATGAATTACTACTACACTAGTTTACTTTTCCTAGGCCAAAGAGAGAGCGAGAGAGAGAGAGAATGAGTAGAGAGGGGCTGTAAGTTCAGGAGGAGAAAATTCTACGGATGAATCTAGTTAGCTACAGACAGAGAATGAGAGAGAGAGAGAGAGTCCCCATGAAACATGTGAAAAGTATGGATGAATGTGAATCTAGTTAGTACGTATTAAGTTCATACATGAGAACATGCAAGTATTTAATGTAAAAGATGGGCATGGGCGGCTGGTTTTAGTTGAAGAGGGAGTAATGAATGCAAATTCTGAAGAAGTAACTCTTTTTTACTCTTGCACTCATCATATATAATATAATATATCCATAGACACACACTCCCATTTATGCCCATATACAGATACAGATGCACACAGATACGTACACGGCTCACCATACTCTTTTTTCTGGATATTGTATCATCATCTCTCTTTAGAAAATACACACTCATATACAAATACATGTACTTGTAGATGTAGAGACACGTTATGTTTGCTGAACCAAGTATTTTTTCGAGTAGTTGTTAGTACTTTGTTCATTTTGTACAGACTAGAGAGTGACTGTGTGTGCCGACAGAGAGAAGGAGAGAGCGAGAGAGAGAGAAAGAGAGAAAGAGAACTCGTACATAGACATAGACAAAGGGAAGAGTGAAGGTTAGTTTTGGCGAGAGGCCGGAAATGAGTAGTTCTCAGGGCGCGCGAGATCGGTTTTTATTTTGTCCCCATTTGCATTCGCACCCAAGTTCTACCAAGTAGAACATGAAGTTGGGGAATTAAAAGCATCCAGAAGGGAAGTTAAAAAGCATAACAAGATTCTCCAAGAGAAAAGAGAAGAAAAAACGAGAGCCAGAATGAAATGGAAAATAGCCGAACACTATCTTTACGTGGCGTAAACTATTCAAATTTACATAATAATGCCTTGTTAGTGTAGCAAAAGTTGTATCAGGGTAATCACAGGATATTTGCATACGACAGACGGATATCGTTTCGTCCTCAACAACATTCAAAGGCAAGCCTCATACTCTCTCTCACTCTCTCCTTCTTCAAGAAGATTCGTCCTCATCGTCATCGTCTCTCTCTCTCTCTCCTTCTCTCTTGTGTTCTGATGGCGTTATCGTCCACAGGCATACCAGCATCAAAGACGTAACCCGTTACCAGTCACCAGTAGTACCAACCAACTACCAGTTCAAACTAATATAAAGCATTATATTACACCCAACGAATCCACTATCCACATGTAAACCAAGTCTTGGTTACATATTTTCCCCCTGTATTTACTGTGTACACTTTGAAAGAAAAACTTGAAATGCCACTCAGATATACGATACTCACCGAATGTGTACATGTTTTATTTATCCTTTGGTCGGGTATAGAAATAAGACGAGAGAGAAAGAGAGACGAACCAAAGAGTACGACTAAAAAACACATGAAACCAATAGAATCCTCATATACAGTCAACGAGAGAGGATGGAGAGAGAGAGAGAAAAAAAAGAGAGAAAGGAACGAACGAGAGGAGAGAGAGAAAAAAAAGTAAAGTCACAGCCCACCAAAATCGTTTCCAACTCTTCTCTTTATAGGCGCTCTCCACTACTGATTGCCTCTTCAATCTCCATCAAATTTGCCCATTTGAATACAAAGTTGTGAAGAGACAGGAGAGAGAGAGAGAGAGAGAGTGAGAGAGAGAACTCAAGCCGCCGAGCCAACGGTGGTCGCAGACTCTGACTGAGCAGCCTAGACTCCAAACATCATGGGAATCAACCTTTACTTACAACAAGGTAGTCATTTCAACTTTTCTCTTTCTGTTCTACACAGATATGCCTGTCTATACTTCCCCCTCTTTTCTCCTCTCCTCTCCCTTTTCTCTCTCTCTCTCAACGGCGCCTTCTTTTCCTTTCCTATCTGTCTCACTCTCATATCTGTATTGACTAGCAATTTTCTTTGGAGCCAAAACCAAGCTGTTACACTTATGCTACCTCAGAGAAAAAAAACGATACTCGACTCACATTATCTGGATGCTTTAAATACGAATAGCCAGGTTTCTCGTTCTCTCTCTCTTTCTCTCTCTCTCTCTACCCACTTCAATAGATTCACAGTCAATCCTTTTATCCAAATTACCTCGGCACCTCGACCATTTGCTTTCATCGCTCTCCCGGATGATTATTATTGCCCCTCTCTGCCCATTTATTCATAAGTATTACTGCCAAAGGAAGAAAAGATGAACAAAAAAGATACACTCACACTCACACAAGAGAATCTTTTCTCCTTCTCTTCTACAACTCTACTATTATTTTTTCTTCTCTTTCTTTTGGACTCTTTCTCTCTCTCTCTCTCTCTCTCTCTCTCTCTCTCTCGTTCTCCCTCTCTCTCTGTCTCGCTCATAGTTTTGGAAGGAAATCTGGATGAATGACGCAATATAAGCGTAAAAAGTACACAAGACTGCTTTATGCTGCCACACACGAAAAAATACACACACATATAATAATTCAAAATAATACACACAAACACAGACAATCCACACAGCCAAAAAAAAAAGAAGAAGAAGAAGTGGGCCGATTTTATGGCTCCGTTGAAATGGAGAGCACGGCTATGTTGAATTGTCATGGTATGAGTACGAGTACGAGTAATACGTATGCACAAGGGAAAGTACCAATAGGACCACAATACTTGAGAGTCATACAATTGCCAACCAAGGGCCATCCAAACAGGAGGAGAAGAAGTGTAAAAAGTAGAAGAAGAAGAAGGGAATTTCTATGGATACAGATACTGAGATATGTACTACAGAGATTTGTACTTGTTTGGTTGGAGTGAGGATGGGAGGATGGGTGGAAGTGGAAAGCACCATGCCAAGTGAATTCACTTCTTCTTTTCCGAGTGTACAGAACAACAACACTTTGCATAGAGAGGCATGCATCCGAATAATGATCAAGGATCTTCTCGACGTTTTATATTTTATGTTCACAATCGCAACACGTTTTTGACATGTTCTTTCCGCTCCTCCAACTCAACCAACAAGAAAGAACACATCAAATTATAATACTGAGCAACATTTCACCACTGTCTCTCTCTCTCTTTCTCTTGAAAACCAAGTACTCTTTCAATTACATATACAACCAACAGTCTCACACACACTAAACAACCAACAAGATTTCCAGAAACACCAAAAGTACAAATACATTCTTGTAAAGTTGTAAGTACTCAGCTTGAACATTACCTACAAAACACAAACAAGATACTTGGCGAGCTACATGAACCGTTTCATTGAATATTCACAGCACATAGAAAACTCCCATATAGAAACAGAGCGAGAGAGAAAGAGAAAGAGAGGGAGAGAGAGAGGAGGGAAAAGTAGCCTCTGCCATTTCATCCGATGAACCTCCAACAAGCAAGAAAGGGAGGGAGGAAGACGAAGAAGAGTAAGATTCAGTGGAAGAGCACAATAATAATACCACCTTCACATTATACATTCTGAATATACATATTCACTGTGTGGAAACTCCATAAGCTTCTAGTGAAAGCCAACTTTTCTCATTCAACCGGATTCCAGATTCAAAATCTCTTGACAGCCTCAAATTCCATCCTCAAATGTGTACATTTGTAAAAGGATGAGGATGCACACAAAAGACAACACAACAACACACACACACACACATACTCGCCATTACAACATAAGTACATTCACGTGTAGGGACATTTAAGACGTTTGTTTGTCCATTCGGACCGAATTGTAGTACGCACAAAAATATTCACAGTAACTCATTCATTTTTTAGAGTGGTGGTGGTGGTGAGTTGTTCAGAGTGAGAACCAATGAGGACTTTAGAACCCTTCTACTAGTACACACACATATATGTATCCACCGCCTACGCTCATGCATTGAATGAGGACAGAAAACTTAATATGTATATAGTAAATCAATACATATACGGAAGCTGCTTAGGTATATTCAAGGCAAGGCGTACGTTCATTTTACGTTTACTATCCTATGTATGTATGTACATACGACGAACGAACGAACGATGCTCCTCTCTCTCTCTCTCTTCTTTTCCTCTCTCGCTCGGGCTCTTCTCATCCAGCGAGAGCGAAACGCAGGTAAATTCGATCAGGAAAAAAAACTACCTGCGCCGAAACCAAACCATCCTTCCTCTACATCCCAACCAATCACAACCAACTACAGGTATCACGTCTATATGCTATCAATTTTAGTCCTCTGTCTATTACTCACTACTTTATCAAATTCCGCCCGCTCGCTCACTATCTCTCTACCTCGCTTGTGATGATGATCAAAGGTATTTCCATCCCATGCAACTCCCTCTTTTCATCATCAATGCAATTAATTTAGTAACTGTACAAATAGAAATATACAGATAGAAGCTTCCGCATGTAAATAATAATACATAATAATAATAATAAAGAGGGTCAACGTCAACAGGTGAATATGAAATCCTGAATTTGAAAATCAAGTTCATTATGAAACCTTTTGCTTGCGTTTAAACACACAAAAGCGTATCTACATGGGTTTAAATTTAAATTTCCGGTTTGTTCCCCTTACAATTTGTCGTGAAACAAGAAGAAGAAGAAGAACAGGAAGAAGAAGCGGAGCTCCCAGTATGTTTGTTGTCGAGCTCTATGAAAGCAATCAAAATCCTGTGGATATCCACATAGAATGATGATGATGATGATGATTTCCTATCGTATATAATACCTTTGCTTGCATGACTACTTAGCAAACATGGGGAGAGCTACTTCAATATAATTCTCTGTGTAAAGAGGATGAGAGGGAATTTGAACGAACATCAAAGTAATTTCCTAGGTAAAAGAAGACAAGGACCAAATGTCTGTACATATTTAGTTGAGCATCTCCTACAATATAATAATATCTGTATGTGTACTTAATGTATTCAATGTAACTTGATTTATCTATTTATCTCTACACTATATATACATAATAATATGTTTTATGTATAGTTCATACCAACCATGAATGAATCTGAATATCTATAACCCCATAGAATTTCATTTAACCTGATGTGGATTGATTTGACTTTCATTTTCATAAATTGACTTTCAAGTGTACACAGACAGGGAATTTAGAACGAGAGAGAGAGAGATTTACCTTATTCGTGGTAAGTTGGTAAGTATAAATATGTATATGGTATGGTGTGGAAGGGGGGAAAGGAAATCACATAATATAAATTACTTGTGCATTCAGGGTTTGAAATTGAAATTTAACCGTGGGGACATTTGTACTATAGTGTTTTATTGAGAGGAAAATAAATGTGAATAGATGGTTGGTCGATGATGAGCTGATTGCAAGATTTATGTCCCCCCACAATCCTTCCTTGCTTGCTTGTACATTTCGCATGTGACTGTGTGAGGAAAATGAAAATACCTCGCATGGAAATCCAGTGCATGATTGCAGTGAGGAGTAGTGATGGTGGTGTGTGTGTGTGGTGGTGGTGGTTAGTGGTCGTGTAGTTGTAGATAAGGTGATACTGCTAGACAGAAGTAACTGTGATTTTTGTGGACTCGTAACAAGTGCGATTGGAGGAAAGAGAGAGAGAGAGAATATTCCTACCTATATATCATAAATATCGGAAAGAGAGAAAAGAGGAAGTTGGAAATGTGGACAGTGAGGACGATACGAAGCGATACGATATGAGGTGGAGAGTCAGAGTCAGGGAGCAAGGAAATACCCACATAGACACTCACACACACTTATACACATGAGCGTCATACAAGAGAGCGAGAAAGAGTGAGAGAGAGACTCGTGAGACGGGAAATAGTAAGGACATATCCGAAAATTCGGAGCGAATCGAGCTGAAACGGAAAGCTCTATAAATTTAGGGAAAGCCATTCATCATGCAAAGTGTCAAGTGTCTTCGGAGTTATACTGTATGTCCATTGTACATTGAGCCACCTGGGGCAATCCCTGTGTCGCCGTGTGTTCCCTTCGAGCCGATCCGATTCGGATGCTACGTATTCATGTATGGGTGAGTCTCTCTTTCTCTCTCTCTCTCGCCATATCGTACCATAAAATACAGAACAAACTGCTATTGCCCACACATACACAAATACATCTCTATACATTATATAGTTCCATCTACGTATAATCTTTGTACAGCAGAGTTGGTCTTGGTGCTCGTTCTCGTTTTCATTCTACATACGTGTACTTGTGTGTGTGCATGTGTGTGTCTGCCTGTTCTCAGTTCGTTCTTCTGTTGGCTTCCTCCTCCTGCTGCTGCTGCTGTCTCCGCGTCCTGCTCTCTTCCCGTGAATACGCCTCGACTAACGGTGTCATGTATGAAGTGAAAGAGGGAGAGCGAGGAAGGGATGGAGGAGGATGGATACCTTAGAGAAAAGTATGGACTATGGACAAGTAAAGCAATATGAACCGAGAAGGTATGAAAGGAGAGCAGTAACAGTCCTCAGCTGATGCATTTATTTCTCCTCATAAATCACACAAAAGGCAGAGTATACGTGTGTGTGTCGCGCTCTCTCTCTCTCTTTCTCTCTCTCTAGTTGAGTTGGCAGTTGAACATGAGTTGGAAATGCCAACCCCAATCCACCATACACACTCACACACCAAAATACAGGGAAAGTGTGTATTCATCTCCTCTCTCCTCTCTTCTCTCTACCTCCATTCACACGAAGCAAGCTCGCATACACAATCTACAAAACATCAACCAACGTACGTACGTACAACAAGGGACTGTGAATGTGGATATGGATAGGTTGAGTTTGGGTGCTTCAATCCTCCTCATACCCTGTTCATCTTCCACCAACCCAAACACTTTTCCATCATCCATATCATACATACAAAAGGTTGTGTTGTGTACATATCCTCGTTTTCCTTTCCTCTCACTCAGTCACCCACTCTCTCTCTCACTCTTTCTCTCTCTCTCTCTCTCTCTGGCAGTGTGTAAAGTAGAGTGAGGAGTAGAAAGTAGAAATAGGAGCAAGATCATTTCTCGCTCCACACCTCCACACTTACTCTTCCATTTCTCTCACTTTCTCTAGGCTGTGTGTTGGTCGTTGACGACAAGAGAGCCCAGTAGATTAATATCAGTGAGCGTCAGCGTGTCATATGCAACCCCGGAGGGGATTAATACACGTACCTTTTCAAAACGTACGTGCGAAATTATTGGTTCGGAGCTCGTGGCTTTTCATTAAAATGTTCCTTCTCCTATTCCAGATCCTCTCACATGTACAACCCGATGAAGAGAGAGAGAAAGAGAGAGAGAGAGACATACACACAACAGCCACGGGAACAACCGAGGAGGAATCAAATCATGAGCGAGCGAATGAGCGAACGAACGAACCAAACACCGTCAGCTCAGTCAGTCACCCACTTTCGAGGGTCCCTCAGAGTTGCGTTCGCTCCAAAGACCACTAACTTCCGCGACTTGATTCCCCATCGTGATTACTGATGATGAGCCATAAAATGCTCCCTACACTCGATTTACCTTCACTCTGTCTCTCTCTCTCTCTCTCTCTTTATCCAACAGCTCTCTCATCTCCATTTCCTATTTCCATTTCTATCGCCACAGTCGACCTCCTTCCTTTCGTCTCGCGACCCTCTTTTTCCCTTCATTGCATTCTACTTTTCCTTTTTCATCGAACAGATATGTCTGTGTGTTACGCACTTTGAGAGCGAGCAGGAGAAAGAGAGAGAGAGAGACAGAGGGCTAGAGCTAAATCTACATCTAAGCTTGCACTGCTCAATAAATATGCACATACACATTCATACACATACGCACTCACTCACACATATACATCACGGTGAATATTTTAGTCGACACAAAGCCGATGGAGAAGAACCGGCTAAAACACTAAGTAAGGGGCTTCAATAAATTTTCCACCCTGTACTTTGCATATTGATCAGACATTCAGATAATGTAATCAGAAACGAAACACTCGGTTCTCGCCATCCTCTTTCTCTCTTCCTCTCTCTACATTCCGTCATTTGGATGATCATCAGGAGAGAAAGAACGACGAACGGTTTCCGAGAAAAAATACGGAAAGAAGGAAGGAAGATGCTACGAGTTTATTTCGTGAACATGAACCGTATATTAGAGAGAGAGAGAGAGGGAGAGAGAGAGAGAATAGAGGATACAGAGGAAAGAAGAAGCTCTTCATTTGATGATCGAATGAAAATAAACTAAAATAAAAGGTATATACCTTTTTCCCTTCCAACGAGGACCTGACGCCTCACTACTCTCACTACCTTCCTATAAACAGCCTCCATAGCTAAATACTCGAGTAGTCAACTACACAGAGACAGAGAGAGAGAGAGAGAAAGGGAGAGAGAGAAGAGACACACATCAGATCAAATGAGGGAATGAGAACGTACCTCCTTCTCTTTCTCTTTCATTCTCCATCTAATACGAAGCACACGAAAAGAATTCAAATCCGAATCCAGAGCTCAATATCCAACAAAAGTCTAGCAAAGAGAATTCAACTACTGCATAGAACTAGAACTAGAAGTAGAAGTAGACGAGGAGGAGGAAGAGGAATAGGAATAGGACAAAGTACAAGTAGACGACTGGAGAAATGGGGAATTATTCAAGCTACTCAAAAACTATATTCAATTACTCGAGAACAACCCGTCGAATTCCAATAAGATCTATATTGAACAATGTCTTTTATATTATACACATGATGATGCACCCCAATGGGCACAACAACACGAAGAAGAGAAGAAGAAGAACGAACGAACGTACGAATGAACGAGTTGTTCCCTATCGTAACTCCTCACTACCCTTTTTATCTATGCATGTCCCGGCCGACGCACTATTAAACTATGCAAATGTAAATACGGCAGTAGGCATCTGTAAGAAGTCAGTTATAAGTTGCTTTTATTGAGTTGGGGTCGGGAGCAAGGCCGGCAAATCCTATTGGCAGATTAGATACCAACTTTTTTGTCCCTACGTAAACTCCAACTTCCCAAACCTTCCCACTCTTTTACTTTTACACAGCAACGTAATATGTTTCTTCTTTTCTCTCTCTCTCTCTCTCTCTCTCTCTCTCTCTCTCTCTCTCTCTATCTCATTCTCCCGATAAAGGGTGAGAGGGAATTTCAATGTGAAACATTCCAGACAATTTTTCCTGACATGAAATGCAGGTTATCAGATTGTACGCTTGTCTATCTTATATTATACATTTCAGGGTAGAAAGTCCCCTCACCAAATTTCTCTATTTCCACTCTCCTCCAATTCAAAATATTAAGTTCAAAACAAAATAAAAAAACGAGGGACGAAACTACAGATAAATGGGGAAAAGGGAGAAAAAAGGTTGTTGATAGTAAAAAAAATAAAAATAAAAACATTACAAGTTGATATACAAAAATCCTAAATGCCTAAATACCGACACAAGATGAAAAAAAAATACAAGCTGAACAAGGCGTTAGGAAACACAAGTGTGGATTGTAGTCGACTCGACAGTCGGCTACAGGGAAACGAGAGCGAGAGAGAGAGAGAGGAAAGAGGAGAGAGAGAAGGAGAATAACGAGTAGAAAGGAATTAATGTCCGGAAGGTAGTGAATGTGCTACACGGTAGGAATCTTCACAGAGTCCAATTTTTCCGCCGCTATGTTTTATATGCATTCACTTACTCCAGAGACTCACACAGGGAGGGACACACACAGCGAAAGAGAGTGAGGAGAGAGAGAGAACACGGGGAGAAAATAAAAGAATGATGATCACTGGGAGAAAGCGAGGATGCCTCCCTACAGAAAGCAATGATGCATGCCTACACTAAAGATCCTCACATTCAGGATACATTTTTATTGCAGAGGTATAGTCTACTTATATTTATAAATGGGATTTTTCCCTCTCTCCTT
Organism: Gisinianus flammeolus; assembly: GCA_034699125.1. Taxonomy (NCBI): domain Eukaryota; kingdom Metazoa; phylum Arthropoda; class Collembola; order Symphypleona; family Katiannidae; genus Gisinianus; species Gisinianus flammeolus. The sequence continues at coordinate 35,560 of JAIUND010000399.1, read as the reverse complement.
TTTCCCTCTCTCCTCAACTGAATTCACTGGATATCTGTGCTCTGCTTCATCTCCCTATATATGCCTGCACCCAAACACATCCTACAAGTATCAACTTAACTCGGCTACAAAAAAAAAGTGGTTCATGCTCTACATAGTTAGTACAAACAAGATTCAGCCATTACTCAAAGTATCAACTCTGCTGCATCCAAAGTTTTAACAAAGAACACACACACTCACATACACAACAAAAACAACTAGCCCTTTGTATATGTGTACGAACACGTACTCTACTTTCCCTAATAGATTATTCATCTTAAACAAAATTTACATCATTGCGTATAGGTACTTGAGAAAATTCTATACATAAATATTGTTTGTAGGTAACCAGGAATTAATTTGTTGACTAAATGAATGTATGTACAGATTACAGATACTCATGGATTCGGCATACATATCGTACATACATTCAAAGTCTTTAGGTTAAGAAGTTTTTGGGATTTTGGAGAAATTGAGAATAGACAGATTGGATTTGGTTTGGGTGAAATGAAATGAAAAGGGAGGGAAGATGGAAGAGTACTCATTTATTCAGCGATTAGCTCAAAAAGTCATAGTCCTAATTGCAAGAGTTAAAATGTTGGTTGAGTGAATAAACACAGGATGGATTTCTAGAGATCCAACTGGCAACTGGCTCAAATCATTGGACCAACAAATTTCGTCAACAGATGCAATTATCAAGTCCCAATTAAAACAAAATTTACATAAATGAAATATTGTCCTTGTTTTCATGGGATTTGGACTCTGCGACGTTTTTTTTTTTTTTTTCTGGGTGAAGTACATAAACGACGACAACCAACCAACCAACGAACAAATGAACGAACGAATGAACGAGTACCCTTGTGCTCACTCTTTACTCTCACTCACTGCTGACTCTTGTTCTCTCTTTCTTTCTCTTTCTCTTTCTCTCTCTCTCTCGTGCTCTCTCGTTTGGACTCCTCGTGTGTGTGTGTGTGTGTGTACGCGGCGGAGACTGACTCTATCTGGCGAAAAACCATAATTCACTAGATTAATCTATGCAATATCAATTCATGATTAATTTCGTGTACTCATGCTGAGCGTGATGCGATGTGAGTGAAGATCAGCCAACCTGAAAAATCCTGGCTCTCGTTCTTCCCTACCTCCGTTCGTTCTCTATTCTATTCTATTCATTCGAGCTCTCCAGTCAGCCTTGCAATACACCAACATAAATATCCCCATAAACAGGAACGGGAGAGACGTTCAAGTGACTGAGCTGACGTTCTTGTTGCTATTTCCTCTATACTGAAACAACTCCTCAACCCCCACCATATAAATATAAATACAAATATAGCAGTCGTCTATCAGTCTCATACATATCCATGCCCCTGCACACTTTACTTCAATACACCCGCCACATCATCTCTCATCCATGCATGGAATGGAACATTAGGCGACGGAGAAAAAGAGAGAGAGAGAGAGTTTCATCCTAAAACACTCACACAAAAAAAAAGTCCCACCTACTCCAACAAACAACTAGTAGTTGTCTGGGTGAGTCTGCTCTGCTCCTCTCAACTTTCATCGTCAATCCATACCAACAAATTCAAACTTCCATCCACAATCCACCTAACTGTCAAACCGAATATGATAGGCCAACCTAGATACAAATTCATATATTGTTTTTTGATTCTCCTGCACCGAAAATGGAAATCACATTTCCAAGTCAAACTCTCTCTTTCCTCCTTCCAGAATAGATCTCTGTTTTTGTTTTGTATCGGAGCCAAACTGTTTTACTTTGTGAATCATACATTTGTACATGATATTGACTTGATATGATATTATAATATATATCCGTGTATGGAGAAGAAAGAAGACAGAAAAAACAAACAAATAAAATTCAGAATTGGGTAATTTATGAATTGGATAACATTGAATCAGCGTATGTATCGTACATTTAAGAGATGGAGTGTGTGTGTGTGTGTGTGTGGCACTTTGTCTGTATCAAGTATTTATTAAAATTTGGATGACACTGCAATCTCATCCTCACACACTCTCATGCACATAGATGGAGAATTGTAATGCAACAGCAGAATCTGAATTGCCGTGGGCAGGAGATCTGTATAGAAAGAGAGAGAGAGAGAGAGTAAAAGTTGTATAAACTGAGTTTCCATTATAACAACTACACAGACTACCGACCGACCGACCGACCGACCGACCCCACCGGATCTCCCGGTCTCTTCTCTTTCGGACCATTATATGCACAATGCAGATATTACACACCGGGAGTAAAACTAGGGTGGAAGTTGACTCAAATGACTAACGTGAACCTCTCTCTCCTCTCTCTCTTTCTCTCTCCTCTCCGTCTATCTGTGCTGTTCTGTGCTGTGCTGTACTGTAAATACATACTACAGAGTGGATATGGGTACTAAAGTTGAGGCTAGTGACACGGTAGCAGCGGATGATGATGCACTCTGTTGTATTGCATTGGTCGGTCGGTCGGTCCATTGAAAATGAAATAGGATATGACTCATAGATATATAGTCTCGACAAAAGTCGGTGAGAATGTACAGGAGCCCTAGACTTTCGGAAGCACTGAGAGGTATTGTTATCAGATTTCCGTGACAAAAGTATGGCAGTCCCTTCCATTAATAAATCATGAGTCCAATCGATCCAATATATTTTATAACCAAAAAAGGACTTCATCCTCTTTCTCTCTCTCTCTCCTTCTATACAAAGATATGACTAGGGATCTCTCTCTCCTCTCTCTCTCTCCCTCTTCTACCTTCCCTTATATGATTATTATTACTATTACCTTCCTTAGTCGAGCATAGAATATACAAAACTCAATACTATCGTGTCCTGTCATACGATCGCCTCATCGTTCATATATGATGAGTATCAGACTCCAGTCGCACTGTACAACTATAAAACTATCTCGAGTCAAAAACTAGACCCAGAAATGTACTATCAGTATATAAAGTAGAGAGAGAGAGAGAGAGAGAGAGAATGGGAAAGCATAAATATTAGCTCGTATACGATATGTATGTACACGTGCAATTTTTTTTTTTTACCATATCAATGGATTTTCTGCTCAACTCACACAGTCATAGTTCAGTCTCACCTCAAACTTTTCACTTCAATATCCTTCCTTTTTTTACACTGTAATATGGCAAAACTTCTTTCGTCCCGTCAACATAATAATAATATATAGGTAATGTATGAGAACTGTTCGATGCCCGAGAACGATAGCACGACAATTCACAATTCACTTTAATGTGAAAACTGAAAGGTTTTTTTTCTCTCTCTCTCTCTTATTCTTCTTCCTCTTTCTCTACTCCTTCCTCGTCGTCTCTCTCCCTCTCTTTTTACTTTCTCTTCCTTGTAGAGTAAACTAGGAGGAATGAAAAGAAACTTTACCTACTAAAAATCCATCATCATTTTAAAGCAATTATATTCATGATTAAACGACTGTAATTACATAGAAAAATTCTTGCACGCCGAGTGAATCAAGTGAATATGATATTAACGACTTTTCCCTATCCTCGATTCAATTAAATATTAACCTCTCGCCATCTCCGTCCTAATTTTATCTATATATAGATGTGTGAGTGTATGTGTGGACTTTCATTTATTCTTTCTCTCCTCCTCCTCACTGCCTCCATCTCATCAACCTCATATTCTACCGTACAAAATAGTACTCAAATAGACACGAATTTTCCATTTCATTTTTTTTTTGAGAAGTGTGCAAGGTGTGTGGTGGCCTTATCTCTCGGGAAAAGATGAAATAAAAATGCAAAAATAATCACGCTTGGAAAGCGGGAAAGATATAATTAAAGGCATACACTTGTTCTACGACTACGACAATGAGGGTGCTTCTACATAATACATATAACCATCCATCCCTATCCATTTTCAAGTCGTCGCTTATGCCATGACACTTAAAGGCTGCCTCGAAACATCCACCGAGAAAGAGAGAGCGAGAGCGAGAGAGAGAGAGAGCAGAACACACACAGAGATATCTATAATCAAACCGAAAGCTTAAGCTCTTACGTAAAGCATAATTTTCTCCTTTTTTCGTCTCTCTCTCCGGAGAAAGCTTTTCTTCTTCCTGTCTCACGATTATATCAATAGTAAAATAGTAATGTACACGTACAAAAAGTCAGAATATAGCCTATAAAGAAGAGAAAGAGAGAGAGAGAGAGTTAGAGAGAACGGGCATCAAACTCAGACTGGCTCCATACAATGTAGTAGTTGAAACCCACTTCCTTATCCATAGGACATAGGACACTTCTTACTATACACAATAATACACATACACATGCATGGAATCAAATTTTAGACGATGGTGGAATAATTTTTTTTACAGGATTCCAAGAGATGCATTAATGAGAACCCGCAGGAGTCGAGGCAAGCAGGCAGGCAGACAGGCAGGCAGGGGCAATTGCACCATGACTTGCAAACACTTTCGTTCATTACGCTCAACGAGTAATTCGTATCTTCTCTGCAGGAGATCACTAGTTTCTCCACTAGTAGTTCATCCTCCGCTTTCCTCTCTTCTCTACTCCTCATTCGTTTTGGCCTGTACTAAACTTAGCTCACTCACTTTCTCTCTCTCTCTTGTCTCTTCGTTTGCCTTCCTTCCTCCGTTCAATGCTCAAGTTATCCTTATTTCATTCGAAAATTCTTAACCAGTCATGGGTAGCAACCTTGCATCAGAGCACACGCACGCACTATACGTAATACGTACATACCCACGCAAAACATTCTGCAATAATAATAACTGTATGCACACTCATAGACTCTTACACTACAAAAACCCTCCCATACACTCAAGTCAACAATGGTACTCACACACTCACACACACTCACTGGGAGCAAACAAGTGTATGTAGAAACTTTCGCCAGAACCCAAAAAAGAAACACAAGACAGGAGAGAAGAACGACGACACCGTGAAGGAACAAAAACCTATGTACTGGTAAATCTTTATGGAAGGATTCGCCAAACGAACGCTGCTACGGTCGTCGGCCGTAGCAGCAGGTTTCCCTCTGTCAGACTCCACTCTCTTTTACTTTCTCTTCTCTTTCTCTTTCTCTCTCTCTTTCTCTCTCTCTCTCTCTCTCTCCACTCGCTCCACACTTGGTTGGATGAATGAAAAGAGCAAGCAAAAAATTGATATCATCCCAAAATAAATCGCGGCTTAAATTGTGTGGAAAAAATTTCGTACGTATATATATATATATACATGTAATTATTATTATACGCCGTGTGTATGTGTGTACCGAATAACTCATCTATTTTATCTGAGCTTCACATCTCCTGCTCCGTTTCTCCAACCTTTTCTCTCCTACTCTGTCTTCTTCTTCTTCTTCTTTTTCCTCTACTTCTTTTCCCTCTTCCCGCGACTAATAGTCGCTCAGCAAAAAATGTACACATACATACATATTTTCATAATATGTATCTCCGTATCTCATACACCATAGACAACACAAATCTCTCATGGAATTCCTCAAGTTGAATAACACGGAAAATTCTTACCTTTTTACAATTTCCCTCAAACACCTACAACTTACCTATGTATAATGGAAAAGTCTGTGTGTGTGTGTCTTCTGTACAATCACTTAATGGAAATGGCAGGGCACTAATACACTTACTAAAAAAACATACCACACACGAGCTGAGCTCATATGATGTTAGTTACCCGTAATTTTCTCAGCCCACCCCAATACATATATGTACATTCTACATTCTCCATGCTCGCTCTCGCCAACTAATAATACTACACAGGGCAAGTCTTCCATCATCACCCAATAACATAACATAACATAACAAGGAGAAGATATACCCACTCATTCATTTCCTGTCTACTCGGATCGATCCCGACTTTCACTGGGAAAGACACATTATTGACTCTCAAGTTTACAAAAATATCCATCCCTGTAACGTATCGTACAATATCCTGTGGCAAATAAAGAAACACTCTCAGCCTTCTCTGGCTACCGATAAGAAATTTCTACTAGGGAATCATCAGGTAACAGAAGAGAAGAAGGAGCTCCTCCTTCAAAAACTATGAACAGTTCAAACTTTATATCATAAATATATGCATGTACATACAAAACACATGTACAAGTACATGCAGGAATATGAATATGTAGATGAAATGAAATTGTACACAAAGTTTGATCTACATTTCAAAAACAGAGACTGATTTACCACGATGGTTACAGGATGCATACTTACATACATACTGTATTTATGTAAGAGACGGAGTGCAACATACTACCGACCGACCGATACGAATGAAGAGACCAAGAAAGTTACATGGTTTTAGATTTCACACGAGAGACTTTCGACTCTTTAGTGGTGTGGATGAAAAATACATGGTGATTTACTAGCTCTTAATGCACTAAGCAAATCTTGGGAGCTTTACTTGACTCACAAGGCAACTTGAGGAGAAGGAGAGAGAGAGAGAGAGACCAACTTTATGAAAGCACCTCCACAGAACTTGAGGCTATATGTAATAAAGTGTAATTTTATTGCTACAGAACCCTCAGATTTCTCAACTACTATTACAACTACTAGCTCTTGACTGGCAGGAGTGGAATCCAGATCTTTAACTTGAGCGTACATATACATATATTTATGTACATAATATATACACACACACCAAGCTGGGTAAAAGTTATAACAAGCAGAGTATTCGTGTGTGTGTGCCTTTCCCCCAAACTGTAAACTGTTCACTACACTATTACAGTGTACAAAATACTATGTACCAAGCTGAAAGTAGTTATTGTACATACTGACGTTTTGAAGAAAATGCTAAGAGAACAGCATGAAGATGGATACACACATTACACACACACACATACAAGTTGTTCTCCTCGATGATATGTCCAACTGTACACTCCTTTCTCCGTGTTCATTGTGTGTGTGTATATATATTTTGAGTTGGCGGCGGCGAGGAGAGAGTTGAGAGTAAAGTTACCCTTTGGAGCGAGCGAGCGAGCGAACAAGGAAGCGAGCGAGCAAAGCAGAGGTAGAACTTGAAAGATAGGAAGGTAAAATAATGCCAACGAAGGTGAAGTCAAACGTGAACGATAATATAACTCCACAGTCATGCCTTAAGGATCAACTTTGAGCATTTATCAACGGGCATAAACCAAAACTCCCTGGTTGGCAAATGGCGACTGAGTACACAATGCACAATGTGAAAGGTGGCTCGACGACGACGAGTATAGAGACGGTGTATTATACACTCGTATAAATTATAGGCTATGAGAAAGAGAGATCATTTTAAAGGCAACAGGGAGAGAGAACAGAACAGAACAGAACAGTACACTGATTGTGTGAGTACAGTGCTATGCTGTGCTGTGCAGTAGAGTAGACAGAGAGAAAACTCTGTGAAAACTTCCCCCTAATCATCATAGTCATGGCTCAAGCTCGGCCCAAAAGAGTTCCACGTCCTTTCATGTACAATGTACAATGTACATACGGTCACCTAGTCAAAATGTATAAACTGGAATGAGAAAGCAAGTTTCCTCGGCGATTTTCTATGAATTTTCTATGAGATTTACGTAATGGCTTGATACTGTCTTATTTCCCCTTCAATTCAATGAATTTAACGGGGAGACAGTAAATTCGGTTGTAGATTGTACATCTACATCTACATGCACACATACACATCTGGATTTATACACACACGTACATACATACATACTTCCGTTTAATATTAGTCAATACAAAAAGTAGTTACTTGTTCCAGAGAGAATTGTACATATTTAAATTGAAGTCGAGGCAGAGACAGAGAGAGAGAGAGAGACTGGAGAATGATGAAAACCTCTTTGATTGTACAGCATAAAAAATAAATAGAAAATCTTGAACATAATTTCACTCTCGACTCCTCCCGACAGTTATCAGTTATGAAAAGAAATGGTGGAGCGTGTCATTGAGGATGGTGAACAAGATTCAAGTGGTGGGGATTTTACTTAAACTAAATTTGATTCGGGGACGAGGAGAGAGTGAAAGAGAGAGAGAGAGAGAGAGAGAAAGCCCAAGGATCTCAAACGGAGATCTGGTTACCAGGAATAGAACGTTGATGATGGGACACATGGGAGTCTTTTGTCCTACATTATTGTCTTGAATGTAAGTCGGTGACGTTTTCATGTCCCAGTCTTTCATCGACTGTACCCAGTACCAATTGGTCTCTACCACTTTACTACTTACTCCACACACACACACACACACACAACTACCGTAAGCGTAGCAAAGGCTATCCGTGTAATAAATACAAACATGTACATACATATGTATGTATACGGATTTTACATCCATCTACTATCTACATATGTACATGAACGTGTGTACACATGCACGGCAGAAAATGCTTTATCCCATACACAGACACATATACACATACATATGTATCGTATATATTATACTCACACGATGGCCGGTTTTGAAATGGTATACAAAAGCCGAAGCCACACACATCCTGTGGGTGGAATCCGAGTATGTTGTTGAACAATTCTATTTTCTTGCTATTCTGGATTCAATTCCATCGGTCGGACAGGGTACAAAAGCAGTCGTCGCCAAGTCATTCGTTTCTTCCGATTATCCCAGATAACATGAACTCCACTTCATACTCGGCCATTTTGACTCCACTTGAAGCAATTACACGACTACTTACAACTTCTCCACTACAACTAAACTAAACTATGACTATCCAAGTAGTAGAGAATTCTACAATGACGTTTCACAAGCCAAGCTAACTTATATGGGCAATTGTAACCATTTGCTTTGCTTTTCCCTAGCAATTGCAAGAGACCTTTAACCCTCTTTCTCTCTCTCTATTCCTCTCTCTACTTCTGTGTCGTTCTCTTTCTGGCCATTTCATCTTGCAATAACATAACATAACACAACATCCCATAATAACATAACCTACCTAATACGTAAACCTCTAGCCATTATTATTACATTACACCAAGATACTTCCTCTTCTCCATTCCATTTCTCCCAAGTCTCATCCTGTAAACTCTCAAAAGTCGAAACCACACACACACACACACACACACACATATATATATATACACAGACAGGCACACACACACTCAAACATATACAAAGAATATTAGAAACTAGAAATGTTCGTCCAATTCGAATAGAACAAGAAATAGAAATAAAACCTAGAACAAATCGGAACTGAGCCGAGACCTATTGTACTCACATTCCGCCGTCAACATGTCAGAAATCTGGCGACTTTTTCACAATAAATTTCATCTCATTTTACAATAAAAGGAACACGAGAAAAAAATAAAAATAAAAAATACACACACACACAGACAGAGAAGGAAAGAAGAAAAGAATACGATCCCTTCAAGGAGTCTCAACTCTTGAGAAACCACTTGCCATTTCAACTAACAACCCACCAAAAAATTACTAAAGAATACATTACTGTTTCAACTCACCATTCACCATCCTCCACTATTATTACATTCCATTCTCGGTTTCATCTCTCTCTCTTTCTTTCTCTCTCGTTCGCTCTCTCTCTTCATCTTGCACAGTATAGTCAGTTAACTGTATTGACAAATTATATTTCATTGAAGAGGAAGCCTTGTGCCAACTCCAACGACTTCCTCCACCTCATTTCAAATGAAAAATTCTAGGAAATGATAATTACATTTTTGACAACTATCTCTTCTCTTTATAGTATTAGAGGGCTCATCAAGAGACGAGACACGACTATGGAGGAGACTTAAACTTAGACCAAGACCAAGACAACTCCACCACCAAACATGAAAATGAAAAGCTATTGCTATCGTTCCTGTTGCTATATTTTGTAGAATCTTCAATGATATTGAGTCTGTCCTTTATCCTGGAAACATATCAACAAAACTATTCCCTTTCTTCGCTACATGGAACAATCCTAGATTTATACTCATCCCCATGTATTTTCTTGAGTAATCGTACTGTAGTCAATGAGACTAAAAATTCAAACTATCCTCTTCTTCATATACAGATAGTGAAGTGCACGAATGAGATCGGACACACGTTCATATTTTTCATGGAAAATTCTTCAAGGAAGACTCGTTGAGCAATAATAAGGGGAAAAGGAAATAAACTGAATGAGTTTGGCGGGTGGGTCGGTCGGTACGTACTCTGACTCTGTCTGTCTGTGTGTGTGTGTGTGTGTGTGTGTGAAAAGAAGGAGGGAAAGATAGATGGTACAATACGGGATCTACCCTAATGAAAAGTATGAGCAATCTCTAATATTATTAATTGGCTAAATGGACGAGGGGGTTATCATATCATATCATCATATCATATCTTCTTCCATGTGAATGTCTACGCATCTTCTACTCTGTCTATTATCTATTATACAATGTAACAAATTGTTCACCTCCTTCACATCCTCGTATTCGTATGGACTATGGATACATATTGATAGGATATACGATATATATAATAATAATAGGTGGAATCCAAAGGAATCTCTCTCAACTCCATGTATAGGTACTTATCCTGTCTACACACACAATCACCAGCTCCAGCATAATAATATTAATGATTTCAGAATAGATAGAATGTCCTATAGCTTCTCTCTCTCTCCCTCTCCCATGAAAACCTCCTCTATAGCACCAGCACCAGCAGCAGCAGCAGCCTCATTCATTTATTTGAAATTCATACGTTACACTATTATGGTAGTTAGTATGTACATATGTACTACATGTATTATCTGTGTGTATACTATATAAATGAGCTCACTTCACAAGGTCTTAACTGTATTCATCTCTAATTCACTAAAGTGCTTTATTGCCCTGACTCAAGTTGCCGCGCTCATTTTTTTCATCTTCTCTTAATAAATTCCCTGGGTCTTCTCATTTACATTTCCATGCTATGTTATGTTCTTGCTCCTCATGGAAGAAAAAGTACAAGTATGAAAATCGTTCCTCATTTTTTCTTGGTTCGTCTGCTGCTCCTCCTCAATTCCCCCATTATGTAGCTACGTACATATATATACACATTTACACATGTACGAGCAATCATTATGAGATCCCTCATTCTACATATTATAATGTCTATAATTTTTCTATAGCTTTCTCATATTGTCACAGAATTTACATCACTCATATACATATTTTGTATCACAATACAAAATTGTAGAGGAAAGGGAAGAAAAAAAGGGTTTTATATATTTAGCCAAGATAAATTCAAAACTCTTTGTCTAGAACCTATTTATGCATTGTATGTATTAAAACAGATCAGTTAAAATCCTTGAAAGAACAAGGGAGCTATTTGAGAAGTAGTGGTAGTTTTGGCTTTAACTATGCACAAATGAGGTAAATTTAATAGCAAAGCAATTCCAAACTTCATTATCATCTTCCACATAGAAATCTTCATCTACTTTCCCTCCCGACCCCCCCCCCCCCCACACACTTTTTATCAGGAGAGAGAACATACACAGCTCATAATAATAACAGATACTCGGCTGTCAATGGATAATGTATGCAGAGAAATGAGCTGGAGGGAGAAGGAGAAAACTCACACTCACGAACACTCGACGGCGGCTTCAACTCACTCTTGGCATGTATATATTTGGATCATTTATGTATGGGGAACACCTCTGCGGTTCCCTCGCTCCTTTTCCCCATTTTTCCCTTGCCCAGATTTTATTCGTACACAGAAAGAGAGAGAGAGAGAGGGAAAATTCACTGGCCATAAAATGAAATCACTTGTGAGTTTTGGTCGTGTCACCTCGTTCAAAATTCTACGTCTCTCGCTATATTGAGGCTAAGAAAATTTACCCGCAATAATAACATCAAATCCAGCAAATGGCCCTCAAAATAACAAATATCCATTCGGCAGTGCGGGCAACTGAGCACCATCAGCCAGCCAGCCAGTCAGACAGAAAGGCAGGCAGGGTGAAACTGCCCATATATATAAACATACATGCAGTTATTTCTACCCTTCAACGCTAATACAAATTAAAATTCAGTGAGGCTCACCTAATCTTTAGTCTCATTTCAAGGGGAAAGGAACGGCGATTCAGTGCAGTGCAATGTGATGCCATGTTATGGCAGAATATAAACTGTTTCTCATATCGATATATCCATGTACAAAGAGTTGCATGGAGGTACACATATTTGTGTATGTATGTACGTGTGCATTGCATGGATGGTAAATCCCTACGTGAGATGATGATGATTCTTGGATTACACGAAAGTATCTCATAATAATTCAAATCCAAGGAGAAAGAGAGAGAGAGAGAGAAAGTCCCTTTGATATAAATATCGTGAATGGCTCAAACAATGAATCAAAAATGAATGATTAGAGTTGAGAAAAAGCGTAACGATACATAAAATTACAAGCTCATTAAGTGAACCAGGTATAATGAATACTCAGCAAGAAAACGTTTAGTTTAGATTGCTTACAAGTTTTATGAGGTTCATGGGGCTGTAAAGATAAGGATAAAAGGGAAAAAGGAATGAGCTTAGCAAAGATACACACTAAAGAAGAAGAAGAAGAAGAAGAAGAAGAAGAAGAAGAAGAAGAAGAATGAGAAGAAGAGAAAAAGGAGAGATGGGGAAAATCGTTTTCCTCTACTTTACTCTGCCACGTCTCGAGCAAAGACAAATACATACACACGTACACACACACACGCACACAGAGGGAGAAAAGAGCGAGCGAGGTATTTATGGAGTGTGTATTTCTTGGAAACTGGAGGTAGGACCAAAGACGCTACAGCTATCAAATATCAAATAGAGAGTAAAGGGAAAATGATAGGGGGGATACATAATGTATTGTATAGGTGGGTGTTACTATAACGATGGGATAGGTAGTAGGTAGGGAGTAGGCAGATGGAGAAGGACGACAGACCATTCCCCAAAGTACAATAGTAGTTACACGCATATATAGGTAGTACTACTTATGTAGTAAGTTGGTAGTAGCTCGAGTAAGTTGGAGGATAAATAGCCTATTAGAATGTCAGGATTGGCAAAATAAGGAATCAAAACGACGAAGAGATTCCCACTTTAGGGAGTCAAGAGAGAGAGAGAGAGAGAGAGAAATAGGACAAAGTATTATGGAGAAAGAACGTAAGACAATCGGATGGAAGAAATTCAGCCACAGCCAAGCCAAATCCGAATCCAAAAAGCAAGAAAAAAAATAAAGACAGCCAGGTCGCTTTCCTCGTTGTGTCTCCTTTTCTTCCTCTTTCTCTTTCACTCTCGTTCGCTCTCTCTCTCTCTCTCGCGTGCTTATTTCCTCCTCAACGGAGCCACCATTCCATCCATCCATTCCATGTGAAGCAATATGTTCTCATTTCAGCGAGCCGAACGAGCCCAACTAAGCTGTCCCGGAGGCCCGAGGACCACGGTGAACAAAAAGCCGAAACGACAGTATCTCACGTCAAGACAAAAACAAAGAGGATGGACCGACTTCAGTGCACTTCGTCTCCAGATACCTTCCTCGTACATCGTCCGTCTTTCACCTCATCCCATTCTCTCCATTCCAGTCTCGACGATTCATCGTGTATGTGAAGAAGACACACACGGACACTCACACACATACACGCACACACACACATACTGAGAACGACGGCTATGGCAAAGAGCTATCCAGTTAAACATACAGATCTGAACGAGACTGAACGAAAGGGAGACAGAGCGAGGAAGAGGGAGAGAGAGAAACCAGGAGACGTCTCAAGGAGAGAAAAAAAGGGAAAAAATCTGTGTGGAGAAGATGTTGTGCCAGAGAGTTAGAGTTAGATGGAGAAAAATGATAGTCATTCCCATGTCCGGTCTCTCTCTGCCTCTCTCTCTCTCTACCTGGCCAATCTGTTACCCTTCTGGGTATGGCTATGGAATCTTCCATTTATCTCCAGAAACTCTGTTCTGTCGTCCTCCCATTTCTCCTCTCTTCTCCCACTCTCGACATTTTTCACATTTTATAATACTTTTCTCCTTTTCTCCCTTTCTCTCTCTCTCTCCAACTCTCTCCCATTCTGTCAAGCACACATGCACACCACACCAACACACAACACCTTATCCCATCACTCACATCCTACCTACACAAAACTCCACCTTATTTTCTCATCTACTAATGCTCAGCCCTCTGCTCTCTCTCTCTTTTCTCTCTCTCCCCGATTCTCCCCCTACAGTCTTCTACACATTCCCACTCACGGAAAAAACATTTGTAATCATTCTTAAATCCTCATTTCAAAATCCTTATTCTCTTTCATATTCCAACTAGCTACGTACGTTTGTATTTATTTCATACACCTTCTGCAAACAACAGGAACGGCAGTAAAAATGATTACATTTTAATCACACCAAAAAGAACTGACTACAACAAGTCAGGAAATGTACACAGACGATTTAATAAATTATTTATATATGTACCATGTATAAAAGTAACAAATAGAAAATAGAAAATAGAAAAACTGATGGCTCCTGCATAATAATAATAATAATAATAATAATAACAATAATGATGAAAGGTCTTCTTTCATTTTTTTTTTTTCATTTCACTAACACTGGAAATTGCATTAAAATTCTATTCAGGTTGTCAAATTAAAATGAAATTGGATATACAATCGGTTTATGAAAGTAGAAAGAGGACATTAGCCATTGTCGCCCTCAGCTTTCCCTTTACACACAATGAATATATGCATGAATAATGGAGGAGAGAAAAGGGAAAAAATTATCCTTGGCTTTATACGTGAGCAAGATGAGAGAGAAAGAGTAGAAAGATACAGAGTAGAAAAATATATATTCTCGCTCTCTCTCACACACACACACAGACATTACAGGGGATTAATAACAATGAAAGTGAACTATGCCTGTGTGAGGATAAACTGAATATTAGGACAGAGAGCGAGAGAGAGAGAGCGAAACCAAAAATCCATATACCTATAGAAAAAGGAGTATGAGTCAAGGGAAGGCAGAGAGAGAGAGAGAGAGAGAGAGAGAGGCAGGGAGGAAGGCAGGTTGGGTGAACTGGGAGAGGAATCTAGAGCCTATATATTTATTGATTGAGCTAAAGCAAGTGCGGATGATGAGTACAATCACTTGATTAATGATGGATCTGCACTGAATTTGACGATGGTAAGCCTATTCCACAGTGCAATAGTCGGCTGAGATAAATAGGATTAAAAAGGAGGGGATTTTCGTTCTGCATCAAATACAAATATCTATCCTCGTCGACCCAGTCGACGTGTACATGCATATGCATATGCGGTGGAGTCACAGTGAACAAACACTGTGGCCATGAAGAGAGAGTAAGAGAGAGAGAGAGAGATATAGGACGCGAATGTGATGTGAAAAACGTTCAAAAACTTGAGTATGGATAACTGAAACTACATACGTGGAAGAATATAGAAATGTGTAAAGTGTAAAGTGTATCATAGTGCTGCTCAAAGATGTTCGAAAGTTGATTTGGAAAATTTTATACATAGTTTTATGCATAGTTGATACGAATTTATAAATGTTCAATTTATATATCAAGGAGACTTCACTTTTGAGCAAAAGGTACTCTGTGACCGTCAGTTTTGAAATTCCTCATTTTCATTCCCAATTTTGCCACGTCACGTGAGTAGTCCATGTTCATAAATCCATCGCTGCTCTCTCATACGTATATAACCAACAAGGACGTGAATACTGAATACGTACATAGTATCTGTACGTACACCCCATCCACATCCACATCCTCGTCTATGGCAAAGTAATAATAATAAGGAGGAGAGAGAGAGAGAGAGAGAGAGCGAGGAAAACCCTCATCGCCAATCTTCACTCTCTCTTAACCAAATAAATTCAAATTCAATCCATTTCATTTGCAGCCTGGATGGGAGGAAAAGAACGAAATATCTGACGGATATGCCGTGTGGCAGGAAAGGACAAGCAGAAAAAAGGGTGCTTCATGTTCGAGACGGAGAAAAGTTTTTTTTTTCTCTCTCTCCTCAAAATGTGCATTTAATGTATTTTCTATTTGAACAAATATACACACATATGTACCCTACATAAATACGTACGATCTCTCTCACACACACACACCCACATGCGTACGTTTATACATGCATGCATGCAGGGATAGGTGATAGTTTGGTTTGGTTTGGTTGGGTTGTGAGTAGTGAGAGCCATTGGCATCATTTTTTTCCCTCATCGTTGATGATGTTGATGATGTTGATGCTGATGATGTGATACAGTAATACCGTGTACTTTTAATGTTCGATGATGGGTAGCTAACAGGCGACTAAAACCCTTGTAGTACTCTACACCGTAGTCAGTTTCTCCTCCTCCTCTTCATCTTCCTTTCATTCCACTTGCACTTTCCACAGTCGTTCCTTCCTTCCTGGATGGAACCTTCCATCCCATGACCGTGTTTAAAATGCGAAAGAAATAATAAAATTCTGGAAATGACACATGCATGTAGATTGAAATGAAATCGTGCGTAAAATATGTCCTGATGGTTGGGCCCTCTTTCTCTGTTTCTCTCTCTCTGTTTCTCTCTCTCTCTCTCTCTATCGCTCTCTCTTTCTCCCACGAATGGAACTTTCCGCCTTCAAGTAGGTACAAAAATCCTAATGGAGTGTGTCACATTCTACCGTAGAGCTCCATGGGCAATAAACACGACGAGTACACGGATTGAGTACACAATGCTCCAACTCTCTATCCCTACACCCACTGAATATTACATTATAAACTGGGTTTGAGAGAGAGAGAGAGAGAGGAAAAACAGACAACTTTTCTCTGTCATCTTCCCCCAATCTCCTTTTTTATATGTATAACTGGGTAACCAAAGTCAACCCTTGAAACCAAGGTGGTTTCTCCACCATCACATCTTTGAATCTAGGCTAAAATAAAAATTGAAAACTAATGCAATTTTTTTTTGGGGGGGGGGGATATAAAGATAAATATGGGAAATATCAGTATACAGATGGCGTATGTACATAAGTAGCGCAGCATGTCGTGTAGGTACAGATATATATATATATACCTACAATAATATGTGTGTAAATAATTCAAGGAGGGACAGAAACTATTCAAGTATGTACATATGGGGGGGATGTATAGGTGACATTGTGAGGGTAGTCGGAGATAATACAAGGAACTCTTTGCTCGGTTGTAACGTCAGTGGAGAGAAAGAGAGAACGAGAGAAAGAGAGAGAGAGTGAGTGAATCGATTGACAGGATTTATATTGAAGTGAACTTCAAGTGAAAGAAGAAGAAAGAAGAGGCAATAAATCCTACCTTTGTTGAACTCAACTGATCTGAACTGCTGCCTCTCCCCGTTATTTTTTTTTCACTTCTGTGATAGCCGACCCAGCGGAACAACAAAAATGCGTTCATCACTAAGCCAAAACCTGTCTTGTGATTGAGATTGAGACAAGACATACATTTATTTCAGCATGGATGCCTTCAGTAGTGTCAGTTCTCCTTGTGCATCCACACACACACACACACACATACACATGCACATACAGCCTCACGGCTTCTCTCTCTCTCTCGTCCTATATACAATGTGATGTGGCTATCTTGAACATATATAACTTATATCATCTTCCCTCTTCTTCTACATTCTTCACTTCTTTTGTGGATTCATACGGGGGAAAACTCAAGTTTGTTTTAAATACATAAATGTTTGTGTATAGATTATAGATGTATTTTAAACTGGAGATACTCATCACGTCATGGACGTATCTTTGTGTGTACACATGTGTGCGGTACGGTATGTAGCCAAGAAAAAAATAGACAGATGACAATAGAATCCTGTGTATATAGCTATAACTGACGCCTGGTATTTCAAAGTTGAAGTTGAAGACAAGCAAGAAGTGAGGCGGCAAAAGAGTAAAAGAAAAGAGCAAGTGAAATCAAAGGAGAGAGAGAAAGAGAAAGAGAAGAACCCAACCCAAAAAACCACAAGTACACGGTTGAAGGCAAACTAGCATGCATAACATTCACGTTAACGTACTCAAATATGTACACTCAAACACACACACACATGTACATTATAATACCGCAACCACACTTGCCTAGATAAAGATGAGTAGACTAGAACGAGAGAGAGAGAGAGTGAAGGAGAAAGGAGCAAAGAGATCTTAGAGAGAGAATCGTTCTCTTCACTTTTGCTTCTCATGGTTCTCTCTCTTTCTCTCTCCCGTCTCACCCAAGAAAGCATTATGTAAGGGGACTAGTCATTCTAACACAAAGGGCTTACGGAGGAAGAAAACTAAAAGTTATTGAATCATTTTTAAACCATTGAATCTGTGAGAAAGACTAGTTCAGGATTGCCGACATCTTATCGCTGTCAAATGCACGCTTTATTGGCTTCAAGCCTCAATGCCTTATGGATAGACATTGGGTTCGAGGTTTTCCTCATATCATCTCACACTCTCATCCTCTCTCTTTCTCTCTCTCTCTCGGTACACACACATATATAGGTACATGGTGGATAGATACCTATACATGTACAATTTACATGTGGGCAATACACAGAGTAGGTGCGGATGGCGTGTGTGTGGCAAAAGATCTTTCTTCTCATGATCCAAATCTCCC
Source organism: Gisinianus flammeolus (assembly GCA_034699125.1). Classification (NCBI taxonomy): domain Eukaryota; kingdom Metazoa; phylum Arthropoda; class Collembola; order Symphypleona; family Katiannidae; genus Gisinianus; species Gisinianus flammeolus. Next base: position 17,020 of record JAIUND010000399.1, on the reverse strand, counting down.
TTTATAACATCCCCTGTACCTTTTTTCATATGATATTACATTGTGCATTGCACAAATATTGCACACATAAGAGCGACGACGACGATGAAGAAAAAAAACCTCAAAACATTCCCCCGACAAGAAAGGAAGCTAGACGAAATATAAAATCTCTAATCTTTTCCTTTTGGTTTTCTTTATTTGACAAAGACGAGGAAGTAAAAGAAGTACAAGTAGCAGACGAAGACGAAGAAGACGAAGAAGAAGAAAAAGAAGAGAGGAGGAGAGCGAGACACTGGAAATGAAAACAGGGAAACGAGGAAAATTACATTTAGTCAATCATATCATATCATATCATATAGGGTGGGTTATAGAATTCTCCTCTCAGGGGACTCTGTGTGTTGGTTGTGGTTGGTTATATGTTTGTCGTCGTCTACCTATGTGGAAAGGGTTTTGTAGGTAGACGAAAGACAGACACGGATGGACACCACACCACGGGGAAAGGAGATGAGATGAGATGAGAGAGTATGAAAGAGAGAAAGAGAAAGCACTTCAAGCACAATAAGCTTTGAATAGCTCAGGAAAAACTTTCACTCTTCAACAACAACTTTATCTAGTTGGTCATAGTCATAACCATATCAATCTGCGTACAGAACCACGAGATAATAATGCCATCGAGGATGAACAAGGTAGCATAAAGTAACATAAGATAACGTTGGAAGGGCTTGTTTGTGCAAGCAAGGTACCAATTTCCAAGATTTTATGGGCCGTGAAAAAAGCCTTGGAACTCAACTTTGGCCCAAAAGATTCTACCTTTTCCCTTTCCTCCCCACTTCAATTCTCTCCTCCGTCTCCTCTTCACACAAACACACACACACACATAGTTAGAGCCTTTTCTCATCGTCCAAGTCGTCGTCATCGTCATCGTCATCATTCCCAAGACAATTTTGCAGTCTCTTTCCCTGAATATTATTTGTGGCTGTGAGTTTGTGATACTTACACTTTTCTAGGCCATATAGAAACTCTTATGAGTGACTCCAACACACATACACAAGCAACCATTCACTTCTTTCTACACATACATTTATCTACGAAGAAGCGAAAACATAGATAAAAAGCACAAGACCAAATCAAACCCCACACAGACAGTATTTCAGAAGGAATAATACGGAAATCCCCACGACTTAAATGACTGCATTAACTTTTTTGGCTACGTTGATGATATGATGAGGATGAGGACGACGAGGACGAACAAGAGTCCCCCTGCAACTCCACACATAGTTTGTGACTAGAGAAAGAAACGAGTTCCGATCTTCATCTTCTCATCTTCTTTCTTTCTCTTGTTCTTGTTCTAGTTCTTCTTACCCAAAACAGTCAACTATCCAAAACCCAAAACACTCAACTTTTATTTCTCAATTGTTTTAATTATCTACTTGAACCGTTTTAGTCCCGACAGACTTCCAGTAACTCATCCCACACAAACACACTTTTACTCGGCTACTCCCTTCATTCCTTCCCCTCTCTCTCTCTTTCTCTCTCTCTCTCTGTCCAATTCCTGTACTCTGTATGCAACGCCACTAAATACTCAAGTTGGAAAGAGAATTGAGAAATTCTAAATCGAACTTTGGGTAAGGGATGCTCCAGACTCATGCTAATGTCCTCTCTGCATCACAATGTCTGTACGCTCCTTCTCATTCTTTTTCTCATTGTTCGTGCATATTATTTTGTGTCTCCTCCGTGTTGTCCGTATGAAGGAAGTCAAGTTCAATTTGAAAATGAAGAGGAGTTCTATGTTCTATAGTTGTTGTTAGCCCAGATCCACCCAAAAACCAAATTCAAACAGAAGGGAAAATGAAGAAGGAGAGGACGATACGAGTAACTAGATAAATATGTACAATCTGCATGCAGACACAACACACACACACAGAGACACACACTTCTCCTTGTTTCCCAAAACAAGGAAAGAAGTGGAAGATGGGACAAATGATGAAGAAGAAGTCAGAGTCACCACGACCGACGAAATTAAAAGCAACCAAGTTGAGAAGTTTAAAGCTTTTCTAATTAAATATAGCCTCGCTGGGCTTGTTGTCTCAATGCCTTTTCATTGAATAATCATCATGAGCTTTAAACTGAGAGAGAGAGAGAGGAGAGAGAGAGAGAGAAGGAGAGGAGCACCCGAGTGCGTCCCACATGGCATTGCTTGCCTTGCCTAGATGGAAGACCAAAACCCTAAATCGGAAAACCAAGAATTCCTCCCAGGATTGAATCAGCTCCAAACTCTCCTTTTCCTTTACTTTTCCTTCCTTCTTTCATGAGGATATTGGAGATATACATACTGTATATGTACATATGTAATATGTATGGACGTAGGGAGTGGATGCAAAGGAAAAAGAGTGAGATGACGACAGATAGACTCCCGAGTAGAAATATGCATGCAGTTTCTTATTAATTCTAAAACTAAATGATTTCAATTCCTCTGTCTCTCTCCTTCTCTTTATGTACTCACCCTCCTCCTCATCCTCCTCATCCTCCCCCGTCTCTTCATATTCTGTAGTTTTAATTCTTCTTCGTCGACATCATCATCATCATCATCGTCATCAACATTAGAATGAAGAGAAGAAAGCAAGTGAATTTTGATATAAAATAATATCAATTCAAGAGTCAACCATTTCTGGAGGGATTTCTAGGTATTTCATATGATTCATCATCATCATTTGCTCTCCAAGTGTAAAAGACTAAGACGACTGACTGAGGGAAGAAGCACTCACTCTCACTCTTTTGTTCTTCATCCTTAATCAACTCAAGACAGGCTCACACTAACAACTCCCTGTCTCGTGTCCTCTCCCATTCAACATTTTACCTTTTGGATTCCCAGTTTTACTTTCAAAACTCTGGTTGTTCTCTCTCTCTCTGTCTCTCATTCCCTTCCTTCCCTCAGAATTTAACTAGTGAAGAATGCATAAATTTCTATAAATAATCTCAATAGGATGTACATAAATACAGCATCCAGCTCTCCTCTGTATTCCGCATAGATGAAGACATTCAAAGTCATTCCCTTGAATTCAAGCACCTCCTTTTCTTTGGAGTTTTAACACCCCAATGAAAACATTTTCTCCTTCAAATTTCATAATCTTATAATAATCGAGACTCATAAATTCCCTTACAGGAATCCCCACCAAGGAAGAACAAAAAATGGGAGAGAAAAAAATTCATTTCAATGAACCAACCAAAGGAAAAAAAAAAAAAAAGGAAATAAAATGTAGAGGAGTTTTTTTGTTGCCTCAGCAATTAAACGTGAATGTGAATGTGAATGTAAAAGAAAGGAATTGTACCTTCAATTTAAATTGTAAATGGTAGAATTCACAGGGAATTCTAGTATTCTAGGTATTCGGTGAACTGATGTGTTGAAGCTTGCTCATCTGTGTGTGCAACAGAGTGAACATTTGAAACAAAAGAGTACACAACAAAAGGACACGAATGAGAAGAAGAGTTTGTTTTAGTTAGCATTGGAATTCAGAACTGGTTTGTACGTTTCTTTATGACAGAGAAAGAGAGAGAAAGAGAGAGAAAGAAGAAAGAAAGGAAGGCGATTGTATGTACATGAAAAGGGTATTTTTGTAGTGTTTAGAGCTGTGAGGACGAGCCTTGTCTTTAGCTGAGCTCAGCACTCGACATACAAGTCACAAGCAAATGGAAGAGGAGGAGGAAAAAATAAAAGAAGTAGAAGAAGAAGAAGAAGAAGAAGAGGGAAAAGTCAAGAAGGAAGGCGACACGATACGACACGGCCGCGTCCCTCACGATGATGAAAGGTTGGCAAATTAATTATTAGGATAAATTTTTTCTCCCGAGAGTGAGTGAGTGAGTGAGAGAGAGGAATGGAGCTTTTAATTAAAAAATTAACATGCATACACGTCCGTACATACCGACTCACGTACAACTTGATTTTAAGATACTTTAACATGCTGTCTCCACTCCTCCACCCTTCACAAGACAAATTGAAACCAAGGTATAATTCCATCTGACTAATAATCCTTCACTACAAATACGAATACGAATGCGAATACAATCCCCCATCACTTTAAACTCCAGTTAAATCAACTCGAGTCCAAATTCATCACTCGTTTTTTTTATACATGAAATAAAATGTGATGCGACTCACAATACATTACATATCAGTACAATATGTATAAGAATTTATTTACATAGAAGAATTGCCTCTCAGTTATTTTGGATTCTGGATTTTTCCATCCATATTAAATATGAATAGTGAAGAGATACCTTTATGAATCTAAATGAATAAATTGTTTAATTTGGATATGTAATAAAAAAATTATTAATTGCTCTATCATTAGTATTCCACTGTCAAAAACGAGGAACAAATCACAAAATTTACAAACAAAAAAATAGAGAGAAAAGGAGAGACAGAAAGAAAGTTGTACATACTCGTACATATTTAATTATTTTCTTTTCTATCTTGTCCGGTATACAGAAGAAATGGTATATGTTTATACGTGTGGAGCTTTTAATTAAATCCCATTATAGGATTCGTGCCAGAAAAATAGGTTCCTGATTAAAAAATTAGTCATAGAATGACTCTCAGGCCGTGCACACACGCACACACATCCATATCAGTACATGCATCTACAGTCTACAGATATATCCTCCATCCATACACAGAATACACAGCTACAACTCTCGAAACTGGAAATCCAGAATCCAGAAACCCAAAGAAAGAAACTCGAACTGCGACTTATACTCTACTTTGGACGAGAACGACGAGGACGAGAACGATGACGACTACAGTTGGAGTCAAGTGGAAAAGAAAAGTGAGCTCAGGAAATGAAAGAAACAAATAGTAAATTAGTCCGGACGATATAGTATAGTCACTCACTCACACTTAAGACTTCGTCGCCAGTCATTTTCACCAGTTTCACTTGCTGTCCTTTTTCTTTCTCTTTCTCTTTCTCTCTCTCTCCCTTTCTTTTCTCTCTTCTATAAATTATTAAGGTTTCCTTTCATAGAACAATGCTAGGCTTCATTTGCTCTTTCTCTTACTCAAGAGTTCATCAACTCAAAAATAATTCCACAAGTCACAAGGCCCACACTCACGCAGACACATACACACACACATACAAATTTACTGTACGAAGGGGAAACGACAACACGTGTACTCAAATGCACGATGAGAAGAAAACAAAATCCTTGTACATGGAAATAGGAATAGAAAATAACTACACCAACACCATTCTCTAGAAATAAATACAGATACAGATATACATCATTTCTCCCATTTTTTTTTTTAATTTTACATAAAAATCTCTAGCCTGTAATTTAACCCCAATGAATATGAATGTTGGCGATGATATACATCATGTCAAGTAGTACTTATGATACTGCCGTTTAATTTACCCTACATAGTTACATACAGTCCCTTCCTCTTACATTAACTAACCATTCAAACAACACATTCTCTCTTTCTTTCTTTCTTTCTCTCTCCCTCTGAATGCTCCATGAAAATTGATCGTTCCCCTTTCTTCCCATTTTATTTCCATCTCACGGTTTTTTAACCAAAGACCAAAGACAGAAAAAAAAAACTAGAAACTAAATAAAAATTATTATTCATAATAGGTAGGCACTTTAGTGTAGTCTGTCCTCGTCTATGGTCTTTGGATTGGAGAAAGAGAGAGTTCAAGTTGAAATCGAAATGTTGTAGATTTTGAATTTATACAGGATTCAAGTGGAGCGGAAAGGTTGTAGTAGCCAATTCTAGATTTGTTTGCCATTCCTTTATCTGCTTATACCTCCATCCGAAGAGAATGAAGGTTTTCCAAACCACAGACAGACAGACACACACACAAACACACACATACACACGGAAATTCACATGGTAAAAAGAGAGACCAGACCGACGATATAGGAAAAGGATTTGAGTGAAAATAGTTGTGAGACATGAGAAAAATGAGTTAGGAAATTGATACGGGGACGGAACAATGTTTAACAATGTGGTTGCCACTGAGTCAATTTTCCTTGTAATTTCATCTGCGGAATGTACCTTTCCTTTTCCTCACACGACTCCTATCACATCTTTAATGGCACAAAAAGTTTTAAAAAAGGTATCTCTCTCTCTCTCTCGCTCGTCGCATCTTGTCCCTTTTTACCCGTCGACGTTTTATATAAAAACATATCCAGGCAAGTGTTTGCTTTTGTATATATGTGTGTGTGTGTGTGAGGGAGTTTATCTCAAACTAAAATGTTGTAGAGTACATGGTTTTCATGGAGTTCCAGTTCATTTCCAACTATCAGCATTGGCACTATATTGACTATGTTAACCCTCTCTCTCTGTCTGTCGCTCTCGCTCTCTCTCTTCTCAGTTTTTCAAATTCAAACTTACAAGGTCTTTTTTCCCTTTCTTCTTGTTCCCTTTTACTTGGACGATCCTGATAGAAAAAGGAGGAAGTGTGAGGACTTGCGAGTACAGTGTGTGTGTGTGTGTAAAACCCATTCGAGTATAAGTATAAACAAGATAGAGGATCTACGGATGTTTTCTGGGTGAAAATAAGTGTTGGGATGGGAAACGAGAGAAGAGGAGAGAAGAGGAGAAAAAAGGAAATCGGAGACGTGAACCCGCTCCATATTTTCCCTCCTACCTCTTGAGGAGTTTTAGCATACATGTCACACATAGGTATGTACTTTCTCTCTCTCTCTCTCTCTCTCTCTCTCTCTCTCTCTCTTGACATTCACTATTTCCCTCCAATCTGAAATCACGTCAAGTCAACGTCGGTGTGAGTCCTCTTGGTGGTGAAGCAAGAAAATCAAATAAATTTCTCTCGATTTCTTTCCTGCCACTTCGTCCTCCAGGTTAACTTTTCCAGTCAAACCACTTGAAACCTTCTTTGACTTGGAAATTCAAACCTGACTCTCTTTCTCTCCAGTTCCAGTTCAAGTCACGACAAAAGATAAAGGATATCTCCACACACACACACACACACACACAAAATGTACTACATAGTATACTCTCACAGTCTCTTTTTCCTTCTCCTTCTCGCCTGAACTCTATCTATCTTGAGCTTCACACTACACACATATGTTACAGTGTAGTTGAGTGACAAAGGAGTATCTGTGCCATGTAAATAGAGTTGAGGGTGAAGTGCCACAGGAATGATAGCCATTACAAATAGGATCATCCTCATCCTACACTACGCTACACATGCATACACATACACGTACAGATGAAACATACAGATGAAACATACAGATTTTGACCAGAACAAGATCAAGTGTGAGGAGCCGTCTCTTCAAAATGTAATTGACTAGAAACTAGAACTAGATGATTCATGAGATGCAAAATGTCCATTATGTTACTATATTCAATGGAAATGCCGAGCTAAAAATGTGAAGGGGAAGAGAGAAAAGTTTTTTGAATGTCCGAATTCAATCTTACCTTCATCGATTGTCATCTTGTCAGGCATTGAGTTTGAGGCAAGACTTCCATTATTATTTGACTCTGGACGTGGACAAGGACTCATACAGGGCGATTCGGAGTCGGACGGCTCTGGTTCTTCTTCGTCAATCACCAAATCCTCAGAAGTCTCTTCCAATTCAACTAAACATGACAAGACAAGAAAAAAAACTTAGATTTTTTTTTGACACAGGTCCTCTCTCTTTCTCTTATCGCATTTCATTTCATTTCACTGGGACTCGGGATGGAAATAAACTAGATACATATCAATAATAATACACAAGTCGTCGGATAAATTACATCTGCTATCAAGGGGCAAAAGGAAATTGCCCCAGAGCAGAGCAACATGAGAAATAACAAACAACAAGGGACAAGAAACAAGTAAAAGTATCGCCTTCAATAATATTTTTGATAGTCTTATAATAAGTCCTAGAGCAATCAATATACGCCGTCATTCTCATATCATCTCCAGTACTCTTCGTTTTTTCCTTCATCTTCTTCTTCCTTTCATTTTCATTAGCTCAGTCAAAGTGTATCTTCCTCATTTTGAGATCAAGACGGAGCAAAAGGTGGAGGAAATATTTCTTTAATGTAATAACTAGTGTCAAGGACTGATAGATAGATAGATAGATCTCACTATATAGCATATCAATTTATATTTTGACTGGTACACAACTGTTTCAAATACTAGACGAGAGTTATACGATATCATTGGCGCGAGCCGTTGGCGTCATTGAATGAGGACAACGTCGAGACGAGATGAGCACCGTATATGATGTGATGGGAGAAGAGAGCGAGAAACAGAGAGCGAGACAATGAATTTGTTGGAATGAGCCTGAGCCGATCCATGTCAAAGTACTTATGAGGTCTGTTTCTGTTTCTTCCCGACACACGCATACATACATACACACATACACAACTACAAATACAAATACACACACAAACACATACTCACTCGCATATGTATACACAAACATATCCAAACATTGCGCTCGGGAGTCGACAGTCAAGTAAAGTCAAGTCAGGCCACTCAAAAAGTGTTGGCCAAAGCACATCTTCTGCTTCTCCGAACGAACCATATTGTATTGTATCGTCTTGTTGTGCCTTTCGCTCTCAATTTCTTTCCACTTATCAACTCTGAAAATCTAATATTTTCATGTGACTTTCTGGCCTGGCCAAAAACTCCCAACACATGGATCCACACACAAACACACACATACAAACCCAATTCCCGTGCTTACTTTCACTTCCGACTTCTCTCTCTCTCTCTCTTTCTCTCTCTCTCTCTCCCTCTCTATTTTCTACTTCTATACACATGTAAGTTTTTTTATGCCAGTGCTCTCCTCCAACGGTTTTCTTTTTGTATTTACTACTGTGAGTATGTATGTACATACTAGTGGAGGGAGTGGGCTGTGTGGAGCCTTTTTCAAGTGTGACTACACACGTAAACCATGTGTGCACTTTATTTTGTACAGTGTGTGCATACAATCCAATGCACATATCTATTCAAGTGAAAGAGACAATACTTACTTTCTTTTTGCGTGAGTGACTATACAGCGATTACATACTTTGACATACAAATACGAAGCGGACCTCACTCTCTGTCTCTCTCTCTCTCTCTCTCGCTCTATATTCTACATTGTATTCTCCTTAAAATAATATGAGAGAAAGAGAGAATTCTTGCAGTGTTTCTTTTTTTCCTGCTATCCTGACTATTACGTACAATCTAGCAGAGCTATAAAGTAAAGCTAGAAGACTTTCATTGAAAAGCCTTGTGTGTTGGAATTTCTTCTGTATTTGAGAGAGAGAAAGAGAAGCGTATGTAGTTTTTCCCTGTGCTCACTCAACTTCTCTCCCATCGCATTATATCATTTATACTTTACGGTATGTGTACCGGGCTTGACTACGTAGGAGAGTGCGGTAATAATACAGATTACATTAGAATGAAGTAATATATTGCGTCCAACCAAAAGCACTGATGTTCATTTGTGAAAAGCTTCTCTGCATTTCTTCGTATTGTGTCGTGTGTGTGTGTGTATATAAACTAGAAGATAGAAGAGAGCTCTCCTTTCCTTAAAAAGGAAAAGAAGAAGACAGAAAGAGAGAGAGAGAAGAGAGAAAAGGAGAAAGAGTTTCAACTCGTAGTGCAATGCATTGCATAGTATAATGTAGTGTATGGAGTAGTACGACTAGCTAGGGTGTGTAGCTTTTTGGGGAAGGAGAGAAAGAAGAAGAAAAAGGAGAAAGAGAGGAACGAAGGGTAACTCAGGTCTCTTTCTTGCTCATCCCGTCCCATTATTACATTATATACCTACACAGTCACATTATGACTATTACCAAGGCAATATATTCTAGTTCTTTTCTCTCACTCTCACTCTCTCTCTCTCTGCCGTAGATTCATGGCATTTAGTAAATGTGCAGGAGCCCTTCTTTTTACAATTGCTTTACCCCTTCCAGAAGAAGAACCAAACTTACTGGCAGCATCCAGTCTACAGCAATGATACACATTGTATCATTTCCATGTGAATTTTAAAGGAAAACTACACACACACACTCATATATATACAGATACACACAGTAACGGAGACAATTTGACAATTTTTCCTCGTTCAATTCTTCGTAGCAGACGAATTCGTCCTCCTCCGTCCTTCTCGACTATTTTCTATATCTTTCTCTCACTTTTCTCTCTCTCTCTTTCTCTCCCCGGGTGTGTGTCTATGTGTGTGTGTGTTCATGTGATACATCTGTGTATTTTCCCTTTAGAGTATCCACTTTCTTGAACAAATTTATGACACTCTTCCTTTCACTGTCTTTTCCGCATACATTATCATGAAGCATACTTAGACTTCATAGAATGGATCTGCTCTCTGCTCAATTCCAGTATGAGCATTCAACGGATCGCACATTCCTGGATTCTCCAAGCTGTAATATAACTGCTACACACACACACACACACACGACAAAGACCGACCCACTCACTTCTTTCTCTCTCTCACTACCTATGAAACAGGCAATCGCAGACACACAGAAACACACACACGTTACTACACACTTACTCGTACACTGCATACCTATAGACTTCCGCCTTGAACGCTCAGATTGAATTTATTCTTTTTATGAATTTTAAAACATTCATGCTTACGTGTTCTCCATAATAAAAATTTAACCAAGTAGAACGGAAACTTTGAAAATATATACAACCCTCCATCTTTGTCTCGTCGGCATCAGACCGATGCAAAGCAATAGAGCACAAAGTCTTTGTAGATTGCAAATATATCCCAACACACACTCACACACACACACATTTCATGTGCATTTCCTACCTCCCTACAAGCCTACAACAACCCAGCAACTTCGTCTCCATACAATTTGTGAGTCGTCTATTCTATATATGTAATACAGATATGTATGTGCGTGGAGTGAGCGAGAAAAAAAAACTTGCAAGTCATGTCAAATTGAATGGGGCAACAAGGAGCTAATAACTTGGATTGAACAAGGGGGAAACGATTTTAAATTACTCGTAAACGATTTTATGGATAAGCGATTAGGAAGTGTACAAACAAGTGTCTACTTGTACTTGTATGTATGTGGATGTGCAAACAAATACATATATATATATATGTATAGATAATATACGTACTCTCTACATAGTACAATACAATTCATCGTTAGTCTCCAGACATCCAAAAAGCTAGCTCAAAAGATTCTGGGGAATGTTGCGAAAATGTTACTTGTATAGTGAAATAAAAAAACTACAGCTTTGAACTCAAAATATCCAAATACAAAAGTCAATACCTTTAATGTAAAATGTGTTTTCATTTTCTTGTATGGATGTAAAAAAAACTTGAAGGTTTTAGTCAATTTTCATGGAAACATAGAATTTAGAATATAGAACAAGAAGAAGAAAGTACGTTGTTGAGATTTTTTGGAAAAGATGGATTCATGTCCAAGGAAAAGTCTTATCTTTAGTCGGAATTCAATAGTTGATATCTAGAATTTGAAATGGCTGGCGTTTCAGAGTTTCAGACAAATGTTGAAAAGAGAGCGAAAGAGAGAGAGAAAAAGAGTAGCCCAATATAAGATAAAACGGAAGGAAATGTCAGACACCAGAAGAGATCAATCTCAGTCCCGTCCTCAAAGCTGACTTGAGACTAATAGTACAAGCAAATATGTACTCATTCAAACTCTGTTTCCATAAGCGCACATTTACATACATACTCGATACACACACTCTTTCTCTCTCTCTCTTTCGCTCCTCTCACATCCTCAAAATCACTCGTCAGCTCTGAGAGCTGAAAAAAATACGCATTAATGCATTGGAAGAAAAGTAGAATTCCAGATGAAAAAATTTCCTCATTTCACTTGTTTGCTCACCCTCTATTATACATGAACCATGGGGATCCCTTCACTACAATTCTTTGCCACTTTCTCATTTCATCATTTAGCGAGTAGTCAAGAGAGAGAGAGAGAGAGGCCTTGTATTTTCTCTCACTCTCCGACAACGAATGTGTGTGTGTGAACAGCGACATTCAATTCAAACTGTTATAATTTCTTTTTTTTTTCACTCTTCTCTCTCTCTCTCTCTCTCTCACTGCTTTGCTTTGTCCTGTTTCCTTTGCATTGGAGATTTTTTTTTGTATGTGCGTGTGTTCCTTTTCATCCTCTCTGACAGTACAGAAATTCCTTAAGATGGAAAATGCGCACTCAGCTTATTTGCATGACCGATCTTACAATCAAATAAATTTCCTCATTTTTGTCACGAATCAACAGCCTTGTTTCCTCACACAAACTACAAACTACCGACTACAAACGGTATCAGTTTCCCATTCAGGCAAAACATCCTCCCTCCCTTCTTCTCCCCTTTGTCTTCCCTCCTCCGTAGACAAAAATACACTAAACCTTGTACACGACTGGCATTTCAGTAGTATTTCCAAAGTGCGTACAGTTTAAGTGAAAACAAGAACAAGCAAAAAGGAAAAGAAGGGAAATCGGGAAAACTGACTGATCATGAGTGACAACAAATGGAAATTCGAATAAAATCCAAATAAAATAAAAATACACACACAGTACAGTCACAGTCACAAGCACACAAACACAAATGGAACTCAAGTTTAATTTCAAATGTTGTATTCTGGAATCCATTTGACGGTACAAACAATGCTCTCGGATGTAATAATACTATCAACATTGACTATCATTGAAGCAAATTACAGTGCAATATGGCTACCAAGATAATGGAGGAATTCTCGTTCAACTATGGCAAATGCAACGACAGTCATTTTGAGTTTTTCAAGAGAACGGTGTCCGGGATGGAGGAAAAAAAATCTGATACGTTTCCAATTTCAACTGACACTTATTTTTCTGTGAAGAGCGAGAGAGAGAAACAGAGAGAGAGAGAGGCAGAGAGAGAGAGACCTTCATGTGTAGAATCTTTCCTTGAAACTTTTAGATATTATATTATATTGTACATGGTATTATTATAGTATTATAGTATTAGACAGTAGTTGAAGTACCTAGATGAGAGATAGAGCGAGGGAGAGAGAGAGAGAGAGAAGAGGAGGAGGAAAGAGAGTATAGATAAATGACCAAGATACATTTGTTATATGGGTCTAGTGGCGGCATGCTGAGCTTAGAAGGCCATGGGAATATTGGGAAATTATTGTAAATGTAAACATGGGAATAGACCCAAAGGGACCCCCAAAGGAAGATCGTCACGTCTTACATGCCATCAGGAAGACTGTAACGAGATTCAGACAATACTCATATCTCTCCTGTGAAATCTACATCCACTCACGAGACACGACGACAAGAAACCAACACACAAACAACATACAAATACATATCGTACATACGTATTACTATTACATTATACATTCTTTCTCTCTCCTCTCTCTCTAAATCCTCCGGACCGAAAAAAAAACAGCACACCAACCAGCTTTCGTTAGAAACATTACACACTTTAAAAAGAAGTCAAAACCTTCCATGTAATATTATGTACAGTCCGTGTAGGAGAGAGAGAGAGTACCGTTGGTGTGTGTGTGTGTGTGTGGACTGTGGAGTGAGTAATATGGATGGAACGAGAGCAAGGAGGACACAAGATATGGACTTGGCTTTCCATTGCATTTTTATTCTCTCATTTGGCCCGTTTCATATCAAAATAAATACACTTGACGCCATTTTATGCCCCATCTCGCCTCTCGAATACATATCAACTCTGGCCATCATGCCAATATTAAGCAACACCCAACACTAGTCATCTTATCATCTTATACAGTCAAGTCAAATTCAAAACGAGAAAAAAAATGGAAGAGTAAAATCAAAACTATCTACTCTCAATCTTCAATTGCAAGGAAGGAAAGAAAAGAGAGAGAGAGGAAAATAAATATATAACTTCCATTTTCAAAAGTCTTTTTCCCCAACTTTTTTCCTCTCTCTCTCTCTCTCTCTCTCTCACTAGTTTAATATGCAGGCACAAGTACGCAGAGTAAAATAACCCCTTCTGCATTCACTGTTTGCTATTTCCACTTTTGAACATATTTTTTTTTTACTCGTTTTTTTTACTTAGATATTCAAGTCCTGAATTGCGCATAAAATTTCACCCGCAAAAGTACATGAGGAGAAAAAGGATCCGCCTTTCAATTCAAATGGTAAATAAACTGTAGGGAGGGAGATGAAAGAGCATGGAAAGGATTTATGTTGAACATACCTGATGAATCTCGTTTTAGTTTGAGCTTTCTCTCTGCCATGATTAACTCACAACAGAGAGAGAGAGAGAGAGAGAGACAGGCAAACTACAAGCTATAACAAACAGCAAGTGGTTTGCGTAAAAGATGGGAGGACAGACAGGAGAACGAACACAAAAGGTAGGCGGATATCTGTCTACAGGAGTGAACGCACACGCACCTGCAAATAGTAACTCTCACTCACTCACTCCTCCACCGCTCAACCAATTACCAGGTGAGCTTATAGTCCTTCTCAAGTATCAGCCCCCACAACAGGTGGGTTTATCCAATCCGCATCTTTTACATTCTCTCTCCAAACTTTCTAGGCGAATCTCTCTCTTGTGTAGTCTATAGCGCTTCCATTTCCTCTCCAACCAATGCAATCCCGTCACAACTTTCACCAATTAAAAATACCAAATAATATTTTTCACTTAAAATTTCAACTTTTTTCCACTTTACAAAAAATTCTATTTCGTTTTCTTTATTAATTTGCAAGAAAATTCACACTGCACTTTGAGATGAACAAAATAAAATCCTACATTTATTATTAATTCTAGTAATTTCACAGTAAATTAAACAAACTTTTAGTCTTCGGTGTATATTTATGACAGGAGGACTAAATGAAAAACACCACCTTGGAGGAAAGAACCTTGAACATTGAAGTATAATCCTCCAAAATCCAACTCACACTATCCTATTTCTGTTGACTGTATATATTTTGAAAGGAAAAAGAAACTTTAGTACACAGGAGTCGTCTGAAAATGAAATGCTAACCTAACTTTTGATGACTGAAGACAAACTACCATTAGGAATTAGGATGGATGACTTGGAAAGTTAAACAAAAACATCTCGACGACGATGACTACAAAGAGCGAGCACCGTTGGCCAATGAGAAACACCGGCAAAATAGATTAGGAGGAACTACAAGGTAGGACAAAGGACAACATCAAGTGACTAACCTTGTTGGAACCATTTTCCACGTCACAGCCATCGCCATCACCATCACCATTCCCATCCTACATAAATATCGTCCTCCACTACACAAACCATACCACGCAGTATGTACATACATAGTTCTAATGAGAACAAGTGAGTAAAGGCTTAATGGCATGAGAATGAGTCAAACACACTCAAAAGGTTTTGCCTTCTCTCTCTCTCTCTCTCCTTTTTTTTCTCTGCTCAAAGCCCTTATCAATGTAGGTAGGCACTTTTCAGGTCAACATAATACAGATGTGTGGGTTCTTAGACCTTTCTATCCGTCTCTCTAATATCCCTCAATATATACCTACTAATACTAAATTCTACTATCCAATGAGACCTTCCCTTACCTTTTAACCTCCATCGTACATGTCGTCGTTTAAACGGCAGGTTAGGTTATGAACTTACGAGTTTCTTTCTTATTCTTTCAAAAACAAGAGCAGAGAAAAAAACTCAGAGTATATATAAGTAATACATATATATATATGTATATTATGTATGTGAAGGAATTTGAAAACCTTAGATATAATTTCCAAGTTATCTCGTATGAAAGTTGAGTGGAGAGTGTGGAGAAGTCATATTTGTTCTGGAATTGGAAGGCAAAAGGCAACCATTAGTTTATTATTATTATATACCCCACTGTTTTAACCTGAGTGTAGAAAGTAGAAGGTAGGACACGACCAGATAAATAAAAGTAAACAGTTGAACAACAAAGAGAGAGAGAGAGAGAGAGAGAGAGAGGACTAGAGATAGCGATATATCCGTTCGTACGGTCGGTCGAGAAGAGTAGAGAGAGAGAGAGCATAGTGCTTTGGGCTACGAGTATAAAAGTGGACTTTGATTTTAACCCTGCCTTCAATTACGTAGGACAAACATTTCATTGATCAAACAATGACTCTTTGTACTACTTTGATAAAGAAAACCTGTAAGCCAACCAACAACCAACTTCTTCCAACTCGAATTCCCCATCAAAAAGTAAATACCTTTGTAAATACATATGGTTGAGGAGCTGACAATGAGTGAGAACGGAGACTGACGACTGGGAAGTGAAGAGGTGGATTTGAGACGGTGATTTGAGTTTGAGAGTGAACAGGAGAAGAGACATCAAAGACTAAATAATAGTTATATTGTCAAATGAAATGAAGGAAATGTACAAAGTTTCCCAACACCTTTTTTCCTCTCTCGCTCTCTCTCTCTCGCTCTGCTCCTGGACGGCGAACAAAAATAAATTAAAGTTAGCCTTTTCTGAGCCATAAGCCGTAAAATTAAATTTAGTAGCGAGACTGTGTGTGTGTGATAAGTTGATAAGTGATAACAAAAGAAACCTGACTACTCATCCCGAAAGAGGAACTGAAATACGTTTAGGAAAATGAATCACCTTTCAATATATATATGTAAGTGTAAAATTGAACAAAACTTCGAGTGTTGTCTGTACACTTTTTATTTTATAAGCACGAACAGGAGCAGATACATTTTCAAGTGAGGAGGATAAAGAAACCCTAGTTTAATTTAACGATAAGAGAGAGACAGACATGGTAGGGAAAAGGAAGAGGAGGAGGAGGAAGAAAAAAGAAGGGGGGAAAAGCATGTTGATGTTGCGAGAGAGAACTTGATATATTCATTGAAAGGATGATGGTGTGACATTACCCTAAGGTTTATTTTGTGCGTTTAGGTGTTTGCCAGGGAACAAATAAAAGAATTGAGCGAGAGAGACTCGCAAAAAGTATTATATTGTAAGGCAAACTCTCTTTCTCTCTTGAAAAGCTGGTGGTGGTGGTGGTGCTGGGTTTAGTTTAGGTAGAAGTGTAGAAGTAGCAAAGTAAATGGATGATTTGAGAAAGAAGAGTAGCAGGAGAGAGAGAGAGAAAGAGAGAGAGAGAGGAGT
>JAIUND010000398.1:0-75108 GCA_034699125.1 Gisinianus flammeolus | reverse complement strand
AGGAAAAATGATAATAGCGTATTTGGGAATTCGTCAAAAGTGATAATAGCGTATTTGCGAACTTAAACGACGATATATAGAAATGCGTAATGCATTTATATTCAGATTTGAAGTAGTAGCAGTGTATGTTTGCGTTCAAAAGTAAACAACAAAGCTTTTCAACGTGCAATTTCCTATATGTATCGTATTAGTCATTTTCCCAATCAGAAATCCTAATCAAATCATTTACACAAATTTCCCTTCAATGTTTTTTCAACCTTTATATAATGCTGCAGGATATGGACCTCCTCAACAATATCCTCAACAATATCCTCAACATCAACATCAAAGCTATGGTCAGCATCAGCAGGTTGTGAGTTATTCATACAGACCAGCAGCAGTCCATCATCATTCTCCAGCTCCATCATACCATGGACATACTCACCAGTCGTACGGATATCAAACTCATCCTCCCACATACGTTCGTCACCCTCAACATCAACCGTACTATTCTGGCTACCCCCAACATGGAGGTCATCATCACTCAGGTATATATATACTCAAACACAAAACATATGTATATACACATACTTTTTCACCTGGAGACAAACATTGACCTACCACATGTCAAATATTTTACATGGTAAATTAAACGTGCATTAGTATTAATTAGCAAAATAAAAAAAAAAAAAACCACTTTGTATGCATATAGGTTATCAACATCAACATGTGACCCGGTACGTGACTCCTTCCTACCATCATCAACCTCAACCAAGTTACCATCACCACCATCAACCACAAACTAGCTACGGATATCATGGCTAAAAACCTATTTAGATTTCATTGACAACAGTTTACTTTGGATTGTGAAATACCAAGTGCCACTTGTTTACTATTGCACATTTAATACATACGTTGAAAAAAGAGATTATATAGTGCGTATTCTAAATTATTAAGGAAAATGAGGACGGGTGACGGGAAATTTGATGAAATATATGTATACTGAAAAATTATGCCTTAAATTAAAGGGATTGATTTGTGTGTATTTCAAAAATCCTACTGTGAATTATACAAATGCAAAATACGCTGGAAATTAAAGAAATCAATTTTATAAAAACTAACAAAATAATTGTAAACTAATTGTAAACTAATTCAACAAACCGTTTTTCTTTCATATTTTTAATAGTTTAGTGTGCTCAAGTTTCTGAATAATTTCCCAAACAAATTGACATATGGTACACTGAAAATTTCAGTCTGAAATGCACATAGGTATATGTTAAGGGACAGATATTTTAGGCAACAGAAAATAGAGTTGAACATGGAAAGGGTAGATAGAAATTAGCACAGATTCCGTATGTGCTTTCAGATTTCGATACCATGGTCGAGTACCTCTATGAGTATATATTATGAATACATATATACTCGGCAGTGAAGTCACGAGTCACGACTCACCTCCGGCTGGGTAATTAAATGTCACACAAAAATATGACTTACAAGTGCTTTCGTATCATCAATAAAATTACGACCAAAACACTGACACGGATTGCCCTCGAGAACTTGACTTTATCATAATATAATATGCATATAAATAAATAGTGACACGAGAGGCTTTTCTTTGGGGTTTTCTTCAACTCATATACCCTATATACTACGCACTTATAAATAGTACGTACTTTTACTTTGTTATCATAATACTATTAACTTATGAGACGTCAGTTGTGGGTGGCATTCACAAAAACTGCATATAAATCCTCAAAAATATTTCAACTGACCCAAAGATAATTCGAGTAATTAATGAAAAAATCGTTACATAATTTAACCAAACTTCAATAGAAATTTCACACTCTTACATTTAAGTTAGTAAGCATAAGTGTGTGCACCCTTCTGAAAAGGTTATTCTGAATAACTATATATACAACTACATATTGTGCATGCAAGTATGCTATATTTAGCCTCGGCGTATCAACTTTTAATTACCATCGCACTAACTGTGATAATCAATATGGGTAAATGGCATAAAATTCTTAAAACGGAACAAACCCCATAAATACCTTTAATCAGACTTGTAGGTATTGCAAGAAATGATAAAGATTTATTAGGAACAAATGATTTAAGTACATAGAGACTATAAATTTCACGAACTCAGCTAATTTACATTAAGTATGGTATATAGATAGATATGATATGACACACAGAGAAACACCAAATTTCTACCAAGATACCAAGATAATCTATTTCCCCTTCTATACTGTTGTAGGTAAACCTGTACACAGTTGGCTTAATTCATGATAATTATTTCATGGTTTGGAATTTTATTGTTCTTGTCGATATATGTATGCGAAGTAGAAGGGATTTATGCGACTGCAGAGTATTAATTGACTGAGGTGTGAAAAATAATCATAACAATTTTGGAAAGTAAATCTAAATCTAAATAAATAAAGAAAAAGCATTCATTTCATTCACTATATCTGCCCACAAAAATGGAGTAAATTGGCCAGCACGTGTAAGAAAATTTTGATACATGATGCACTTCTCTCATTAATCCATATGTATACAAAATATACCGTTAGAACAACATGGAGGAGTGTACACTGAAAAATGCAGTCACAGCCATGTAACTGTTAGCATTTAAAAAAGTTGAAGCGTTGAATGAAAATCCCATTAAAAATAGTACAAACCAGCAATAACTATGATAAAATGTGTAATATTATATGTACGTGAGGTTGTTATTACGATTAAGGAAGCCGTGGAAGACCACATATACACATATATTTATATATATATATACGGCAACATGGATGGGAGCACAAAGAAAAGCAAAGCAAGTAGTAATAATAACAATTGAAGGAAACGAATAAAAATTGAGTAGGTTAGGTAGTTTGACTTGGAGAATTTCATTAGGAGAACTGTGGAGAACTACACAGTTATACACATCATAAGCACACACACACACACACACATTCTACATTTAGAAACATGCAAAAGGTGAAAATAAATTCTGATTTTTTGGGGTAAATGTAGTAGTAAAATATGAAATAACCAGTCACCCTGATTTCATTCTACATATCAGTATGTATTTTTTACGTATGTATACAAATGAAAGTTTCCCTCCCTAAACAAACTTACTTTAGAATTAGGATTAAGACCAACATTTGACTTTTGACCAACCAACAATGACAAGGAAAACCACCTATATAAACCAAAAACAAGTCCGTTTTAAATCAGTCTCAACTTCCCTCACAAACATCCTCCAACAGTTCCTCAACTCCTAATAAAAAAATATACAACTTTTCAAACATTTTCCTTCCACAACAATTCATTTCAACAAAATGAACAAATTTTTGGTAAATCCACACAAAGTTTTTGATTTTCTCTCCAACATTTCCTTTCCATCATATTTATACAAACACAAACAAACAGTTCTTGGATTTAGGGAAACTAAATCAACTCTTTATTTTGAAAATTTCTATAGGTTCTCTGTGGAGTGATTGCCCTAGCAGCAATTGCTTTGGCTGAGAATAAGCCAAAGGATGCTGCCTTGGCTGAAGTTGAATCTGTAGCAGAAGCCGAAGGATCCAACATTGCCAAGCGAGGGATCTCTCATGGATATGGTCACGGTTTAGGCCATGGACATGGTGGTAAGACATTTCCATAGCTCAATATTTTAAACCAAAACTGGACAAAAAAAAACAGTGCTTGATCGTTTCCAATGCATATAATCTCAAATAATAAGCTTTTCGTATGAGGTTGACCATGTTCTAAATTTGTCCAGGATATGGACATGGAATCGGAGGTCATGGAGGAGGTCACGGCGGAGGAGGTCACGGACAAGCTGGATACGGACATTCTAGCCACGGATATGGTGGACATGGGCAACAAGGATGGGGAGGATGGCAAGGAATTAATTCTGGGTATGGGTTCCGTGCTGGTGGATGGGGATGGTCTCCATCATTCGCCTATTCCTATCCCGCTCACGGACACGGAGGAGGAGGACACGGAGGAGGATATGGAGGAGGACACGGAGGAGGACATGGAGGAGGACATGGAGGTTGGGGTTGGAACGGTGGATACCAGGGTTAAGAAATCGGTCTCAGTCTGCTGCCATTCAATTGTCGCCCTCATGTCATTTTTCGTCATTCCTGTTGATCTTTCCCTCCAAGATCGTCTAATGAAATTATCTAGTTGCTTTTGAATGTTGTTCATTTGAATTGTTTGTTTTTTTACTATATATACATGCACAATTTTCTGTGTGTGCGTTTGTGTGTGTTCGTGTGCATGTGCATGTGCTTAAACTCTTAGACTCTTAGTCGTTTGAAAGAGAATGAGAAAATGAATATTTTACCTATATATAATGTCAACAATTCTTGTTACTCAAGATTTCCTATATAAAACCACTATACATTATAAAAATATACATTTCCAAAAAAAAAGAAGAAAAAACATCTGTGAATCTTGTCACTAGTTGTAAGTTTACATGAATGAAAGAGTTGAAGAAGGTCGATTACATTATATTTTTCTACTTGGAACAAAAGCGAACGAAAAACTCATGTACTAATCATTGAAATGAAAAGTAAAAAATCAGTCTATATGAAATATAACAACTTGTGTGTGTGTGTGTGTGAGTGCATCATCATTGATTAATCACGACTATCATACTATCAAGCATATGCGATTAGTTTTGTCTTATTACTCCTCTCTGCTCTCGCCTTTCCCAGTCAACACTCATATATGAACAAGATGAAAAGTAAATTTCTATTGTGACGAGAAAAATGGCTTGTGAGTTTTTCTTACTATTTGTTTCTGTTTCCTATAAGTTTCCTTCTACAAACTGTTTGGGAATTTGAGTTTACTCTCACAAATGCCAAATGACTAAGTCACTGTACTCTCCTTTTCGAAAATCTCTTACCCTAATACCATAAACTAATGTAAATTCCGTAGACAGTATTTTTCCATCGTGTGTGTGTGTGTGTAGCAAGCGAATCATATCAGTAAATGTGTGTAGGAATGCGTAATTTGGTCATAAAACTGCACCATTGCATGAGGAGAAAGAAATTATGAATGAATCGACGCTTTTCTATTACGTGTACATAAGAGTAGTGTACAAGATCAAAGGTAATTTTAAGAAAATGTGGGAACCAGAAGGCAGAAGGTATTATACTTATGTGTAGCTTTTAATAATTGAAAGAGTGTGGTGTATTTCCCTTATAATCATCAGAGGAAAATCACTTTACCTAAATCATAATTTACCTCACGGCTGACGATGCGTTTAGTTTATCATTCCATGTAGTCATCGTAAAATAAAGCAACTATCTGTATACTCACTGACTACTCTGAATTCATCATCATAACAAAAGGACTTTAGACTCTAAAGTTTAGAGTTTACAACATATCAAACGACACGTTTGTGTATATATATATCTGTATATGTATACCATTTTTTTTACAGTCAATGATTCTTGATTTTGTAGATTGTGTACAGTGTAACAGCTAGTGTACACAGTATACACATGGCGAGCGTAATATTTTATATAGTTTAGACAACCAATACAAATAATATGCAATATATACAGATACGATAGTTATGATCTCATTGAAATTCCCCATGTGACTGAAAGCGACTATAACCATTATATTATGAGGATATTCCACGTAATTCGTATTCCAAGTCAGGACTGGCTTTTGGACATTGGCAATTTAATAAGAGAAATTGCCTCTTGAATTAGAAAGCCATTATATTGAAGTAAATTAATTAGTTGGAATTGCCTATTTGGTATCGTTCAGAGCTCAGTGCTGCTCAGATTTCAAGTTCCTCGTCCACAAAAACACACACACTGTCACACACACATATACATTTTTCTGAAGAAACTTGCTCATTGCTCTGTAATATGTATGTATATTCCTTTTGCTTTTCCAAGTAAAGCAGGTATGAAAACTTGTATTGGGTGTTGTATATATAGGTGTATGTCTAAATTGTCGCACTGTTCCTCCTGCTGCTGCTGTTGCTGTTTTGATGGAACTGATCCTCATGTGGTACTCATCTCACATAGCAATTAACAAGTATGTATGGAATCATTAAAAAGTAAAATCATATCACATTTAATAACCTGTAAATTGTGCTATGCTATAACTTCAAACTTAATTCCACACTCTGCATAAATTTCAATACGATAATTTCCACATCCTGTTACTGTTACAGTCACAGTCACAAACCATTTTTGTTTAAACTACGATATTATGTAGAAATCGTAATCAAAGTGTCTGTCATTTAGTATGTACATTACTGGCTAATTTTGTTATTTTTACTTATTATAAATACATGGAAATGTCAAATTATGTATTATTGCACCAATCCTGCTTTCAGATTTAGACTAAAGATACTACCAAAAAAAGGATATTCATGCTTGAGGCTTAAATGGATTTACCGATTATGTAGTGATTCCTCAAGAGCAATTTGGGATTCAGAATGTGTATATGAAACGGACTTCATTATAGGAATGAAGAATGAATGTACGAGTTGGACATTAAAATGCGCTATGTAGATTTTATTAAAATGAAGAAAAGATGATGAATAATGACGCGATTTCCACGCGATTTCCACGGGAAATGTTTACATTAGTCATTGTAACACTGACTTCTATATATTATGTATAGAAGTTCTACAGATATATGCAAGATTTTAGTAGAGAATCTCGTTTTATTGTTGCAGTAACACTGTCCGATAATGCACTTGAGAAAATCCTGTAGACTGTCCGTCTGATTTAGTTGAAGAGCTTTGATCTCATCAGTACAATTCATTCATGACATATGTCTTATTATGGTTTACTAACATGACGTTGTACATACAGGCTACACTTGTATATCAACTATGTATATACGATGTGTACCCACTCCACATCGAATACAAGAATTATTGAAGAACGTGTGCTGCACACAATCGCTTATTATTTTACGCTCTGCTGCAATCAGTGATACGAGAGTTGAGTATGGGAAACACGCAAAACGTCTACTCACACATCCCACACATGTATATTTATATTTACAACAAGTCGTGCAAACTCTTTAGCGTAAAGCAATTAATTCACAGTAGTGTTAAATGTTAAACTTTGTATTGCCTTACGCGGTGCACGGTAAATCAACATGTCACCTGTCCAAATAAATCTGCGCATAAATCACTGCTATAACGGAGAGGCGCACAGACAACAAAGAATGGGGAATCCTTCCATTCAGATTTCATGTTCATGCTTGACAGTATAGTGTCCAGTTGTCAAAGGTAGTGAGCACTAAGTAATAGTAAGTAGTACTTACTAAGTACTGGCGAGAATTTCCATAGTCTCCTTTTATTTGTAAACAAACTACCTACTTAACTATATACATGTTCTGAATATGAGTAAAAAGTATCGTCTGAATTTCCATGTTTTCTGTACCATACTAAACGTTTCTTAATTTAGAAAAACGTGAGTGCACTTGATTGTTACAAAATCGAACAAAGTTTATTTATCTTTGAATACATGAGTCATAATATGTAAGTGTGAACATTGAGTCACTGGACGAAAATATCCATAAATTATGCGCGCATCTCGTGACTGTCTTGTTTAGTTACTTAATAACTTGACCCAAACTCTTGATACCTATAAAACAAAAGTTTTAAATTTAATTATGACTCCTAAATGCTAATCATCTACAAATTAAAATTACTTGCCGAAATTGAAACAACCTTCCATTACATTACGCTATAAATCATGAAACATCTCAGCCTCATTAAAATACATAATATTGAAGGTTTTTAAACCCTTTTAATGATGCTCAAATCCACAATTGAGACAGGCAAAGTATATATGTATGCACAATAATAATAATAATAATAAAAATTACTTCATTTCATGAATTTCAAATCAATAAAAATGAAATACATATGGCAGTAGATGAGTTCCATCTTTACGGCTTTTCCTTTGTGTATAGGCTCCTCAATTACAAATGACATATTGAAGTTGACGTTTTTGAGTAGTCTGTAATTATTTTTTTTATTTTTATGTAGTTTTCAGTTTATAAGGGAAAATCAATCGGTAAACAAACTATTGAGCAAATACTTTGCCAAAGTTACACATGAACAGTTGAGAAGTTGGCGTGTAAAAAATGGAGGCGCAGAGAAAATCTCACACAGTGCAAAAGAAAAAAAATTAAGAAGAAAAAGCATTAACATATTTACTTATTATTCAGATCATAAAGTCCAATCCAAAGAAGCCAAGCATTAAATTCCCTATGTACTTATTTAATGCTAATGAATCTTCTAATCACTTGACATTTAATTTACAATTTACAACTATACTCTGCTCTGGTTTTCCATTTCACCAAAGTTGAAACAACAACACAATAAAAAAAACTTTCCTAATTAAGAAATTTTCAACTCTTAACAATACAGACAATAAATTATTTCTCTTATTCATACATTAAACATATGAAATTGTACTATTTGTTATGCCTACCGAGTTTTGAAATCCTCTACCTACAGAACAATAACCTGAAAAACAATTATTAATTATTGTTGTGAATCCCACAGGATTACGTAAATATTCGCTAAAAAAAGTATGTTTTTCTCACTTGGGGCTTAAGGCTTAACTATCGTAAAATGGTGGAAATCAAGTGAGGGAAAATGAGGAATGGCTCAAATCAGACGAAATGACAAAATATCCTGGAGCATGTTGTGAATCAACAAACACACTGTGTGCGCACTGTGGCTACTTCTTCTTAAATTTTAAATTGATTGAAATTCAGTTCACTTCCTCACTCTCATTGCGGCTTTTCTGATTTACACACTATGTGTACATAGTATGTAGTATGTACCTCTATATATAAAATACAAATTTTGATCCACACCTCACCTTTACAAGTACCCGACACTGAAACACTGAAAGTATACATTAGCTGCCTAAAAACTAAATAACTATTACTTTACATCATTGCATATGATTCTGCCTATGAATAGGAAATGGAATTTTGTACACTTATGTACAAAATAAAAAATATCCCTTTTATATTGAATAACCACAAGCTAAAAAAAACTTTGAAGAATATATGGAAAATAAATGCCCAGATAAAAGCATCTGTATACAGACGTGATAAAATAATAAATGTTGAGAGTGAGAGTGAAAGATCTGGGGCTATTATGCTTTAAATGTATAAAATGTATAAATTGACGGAATATAGAAAACCTTTTATAATCTTATATTTTGTAATAATAATTTTGAGTGTCATGAGTTTTGCATAATATAAAACTATTACAATTATTTTCCACTTGATTCTTTCTGCCTTGTGGGCCTTTTTCTATATAACTACCAAAAAAAACAAAAAACAATAGAAATTAAACCGTCAAGTATATGCTTACTTGGACACTAAAGTATATAGTGTACTTGTAATTTGGAATGTATATCCAAATCATATTAATATATAGACGAGTGAGTAATAACTCATAATACCTTTTTGCTTTCAGTACGTTCATTTATGATCGATTAAGATTACATATCCATTCCCCTCTCACTGAATTGAATTTAAAGGTGCTTACTAGGAGAAAAAACAGATATATAACAAATTATGTGCGTATATGTGCTCATGTATGTAAACAAAACATGAACCAGAAATCAGTCTAATAGAGCAGACAAGGCCCAGTCAAGAAATTGGATATGATTTCTATATGGGCAGAACAGAACAACTGAACAACTGAAAAACGTCTACGGTGTGAATCGTATATGAGAGAGAGAGAGAGAGAGAGAGACAGATTCATTCATATGGTGTGAAGAATACATGAAATCCGTCTCATGTACTCAAATCATCTATTTCTCACAGTTTGTGCAGTGAAGTACAAGAAATATCAAATGTCAATAGAATCACCGTCTCTCTCTCTCTCCCTCTCCCTCTCTGCATTATTACAATTTACACCATCATTATAATTCTATATGGTTCGATACTTGACCGGATATGAACATACATAAGAGATGGAAATAAAATTTAATAAAAAAAATGGGCAGCATGATGGCATGATCACATGAGCAGATCATAGGGATATGAAATCATGAAGCGAGGATAAAATATAGAGAGTGACCCAGGAGAATCCCACGATGAATAAAATGTGATGCAGATTTTCATGTAGGTTTTTAAAATACAGTATATAAATGTGGTGGTAGAAATAATAATAATAATAATATGAATGTGTAATTTAATAAATTAACCTTAGTAAAATAGAAGGTGTGAGATATACGAACGTTGTTTACTTAATCAAATGAAAATGAAATCAGAAAAAAGACAGTTTTTTAAAAAGCTGTTTGTGTGTGTGTACGCCATGAAAATTTTAATGTTATTCTATATAGGATTTGATGAATGGAAGCTCTTTGCAGAGTGCAAAGAGTTTGCACGCAATAATTCAAAATATTATTGACAGACAAGAGAGCAAGAGCAAAAGAGTAGGTAGACAGACTGGCATCGCGAACAACATGAGTTGAAGAATAAGAAAAAGTATATATATTTGAGAATTTTTTAAGGGTTGGTTACTTTAGTAGAGTTTCGGAGGGTGTGGTCCTCACCCTCAACTTTATTATTTTTTCTAATGGATTTCCCACATGTTATGTTATATACGATAGACACACACTGAGAATAATTTCGCTGGGTCGACGGAAGTGACAAGTATTAGCCACCAGGCCACGTCTGCTCTCAAGTCAAGTGAAACAAAGTCAAAAAAAGTGTAGTCGTCCGTATGCATAAGTATGTACGTAATATGTTGTTCCTGTGTACCTTCATCATCATGCAACTACAGCAAAAAAAAAAACAACAACAACAAGGGGTCAGTGTCCCGCCTCATTGGCCTCCTGCACAACTAACATTACTAACAATTACGACGACTACCACCACCACTTCTCTACTGTACTATCACTAAATGCACATGCCTGTCAAATTAATTTGGTATCTTTCACTATACATACTTATGTACCTATGTACAACAATATTCCTCATCTCCCTCATAGAATCTTCTCTTACATGGAAAAGTTGTGTGAGCCTACTATATACATTATTGTGTTTTAGGTAAGAAATTAAAATTATCGGTCTGGTCTCCTGCCTGCTATTGTCTTTTGGTCACATGCACTATACATAACAATCATCTGTTACACATGAATGGGCCGAACGGACGGCTCCCTTATTCTTGTCACATGGTCACCCCTTTCAATATAAAAAGGCATCCACACTCGGCAAATATTATCATTCATTCATCAGTAACTGAGCAGTGAACTTGTATTTACTCTTTAACAAAAATCAAATCTTTTGGAAATTTATTCCTTCAAAACTTTATCATCAACATGAAATTTTTCGTAAGTTTCTAAAAAAAAAAAATACACAAGTTTTAAAAAAGACTTCCACTTTCTTTTTTCCAAAGAAGAAGGATTTCTTCCATGTTTTGTGTGTGCTTGTGTGAGCGTATATATATATATGTGTGTGTGTGTGGGAGTTCAATTAAAAGAGAAAAGTGAAACTGATTTTTATTTACTGGTTATTTTCTGTTTAGATTATCGCCGCTGTTTTGGCTGTTGCCACCACTGCTTTTGCTGGAGAAGCTTCAGAAACCAAAGAAAAGGATAAGCGTGGAGTGGCGGGTGTTGGTTATGGAGTGCCGGCCGGATACGCTGGAGTTTCCCCTGCTATTGGATATAGTAGTGCCGCTCTTGGATATGCTCCTCATGGTCATGGTTTAGCTGGCTACAATGGTTTGGGATATGCTGGTCAATTAGCTGGTTACAATGGTTTGGGTTATGCTGGACAACTAGCTGGCTACAATGGTCTTGGTGCTGTTGGATATGCTGCCGCTGCCCCATCCGTAAGAACATTATTTTTCTTAGTCAATTAACTAATCAACTCCCCAACAAACTGATTAAGAAAAGAAATGGTTTGAAAGAGAGAGAGTTTTCCATGTAACACTCATCTGAAATTTTGACTATATATATTTGATTATTTGATTATTTATTTCCCTCTGCAAATGTCAAAGAATGTGTATGGACAATATCAACAGGTCGCCTATGCTTCCCCTGCTGGTTTGGGATATGCCGGTCAATTGGCTGGATACAATAACATTGGATATCAAGGTCTAGGTTATGCTCAGCCCGCTCTTGGATACTCCCAAGCTGCCCTTGGATATGCCCACGCACAACCCGCCTACGCCCACGCACAGCCCGCATACGCACACGCACAACCCGCCTACGCCCACGCACAACCCGCCTACGCCCACGCACAACCCGCCTACGCCCATGCACAACCCGCCTACGCCCACGCACAACTCGGTTATGCTCAACCCGCTCTTGCCCACGCACAACTCGGGTATGCTCAACAACAAGCCATTGCCTACGCTCAACCAGCCCTTGCTAAATCTGTCGGTTATGCTCAGCCAGCTGTAAGTCTCTCGTTTCATGTTTCATGTCATTAATGTGATTGTGAAGTGTTTCATGTGTGTGTGTGAGGATCAATCATACAAAAACAATCTGATTCTCATTTTAATCCATAAATGTTTTTTCTCATTATTCCTCTTCGTGTAATTCTATCATAAAGCATGGTTATGCCTATCAACAGGTTCAAGCTTACTCTCCAGCTGCCTATGCTCCAGTCCAATACGCTCAAGTTAGCGCTTATGCAGCACCAGTCAGTTCTGCATACGGAGCACCAGCAATCCAGAAAGCTGTAGCAGTTAAAACTCGTGGATATTAATTTATCTCATGAAACTTTTTGAACTTTGTTTGTTTTCTTTTGTAATTTAAACCAATATCTCTTGAAAAAAAGTTTTCTCAACTTGTTGTCCATTGTATAAAAAACTATTAATTATTATTATTATACATTAAATATATTTACTGGACGGGTACAGGACGAAGAAATTGTGATACTGTAAAATTTTGAATTCTGTGTATCGTTAGCTTTCACCACCACCACCACAAAAAACATCTTACAATCTTTTTGTGTACATGTTTGAAAAAACGTTTACAACAATCAATCAAAGGAAAATGTCTCCATATATACTTGTGAAAAACAGCAATATTACACTGTGAACGAATCACTGCTAAAGATTTTCACAGCAAAAAGAGTTGGTATTCCCCCATTTTGGTTTGATAATAAAGACTGGTTTTCAAAATACCTATTCCAAATCAATACATACAAGTTACAAGTCATTTGAAGTCATGTTATTTTCATTTACTTTTCATTTCATTGAAATCCTTTACTCGTAGGAAGATTCTAATCTCATTTCCTTTTCAAGTAGTTTGAATAAATATATGCATACAAAGATTTGTAAATTTTAAAATGGAAGTGCATTGGATTTGAATGGACATTTCATGTACACACGACAAAAATCCTTACTGCTAAATGCATTTTGTTTTCGTCCCAAATTGACCTCTCGAACGCTTGACAAATGGCACGATATAGTTAAAAAAATCCCTTAACGTAGATTGTTTGACATAAAATTAGACATTCCCCCCCATATTGTTATTGTTGAGGGGAAAAGTGCATAAAAGTGAAAGAAGTAGGTATCTTTATGCACATGAAAGTATTTTCTAATAAAACTTGACAGAATATGTACAAAGCTCATTTGATTTGTCTCAAACTGCCTCAAAATTCCACAAGTACCTATATACTTAGGTACATATAGATACATGAAAGTAAAAAAAGGATGCTGTGATTGAATTCTCTCGTATTTATGTATGTACATGTACATTGTACATTGTACACGGAGAGTAAGAGTTGATGGAAAATACATATATGACTTGCTGAAGAAGTCAAGTTTCAATGTAATATATGGATATAGATTGGTATTTTATTATGGATATGTATTTTAAAATTGAAAATCGAGAAAGCGCTTTCTTTAACTTTATCATAATATATTGAGTGGAAGTGCAGAGGGGAAATGGGAAATAAAGAGGGGGAGAAAAGCTTTGGGTAATAAACTATGACATTTCCTAGAATAAGAAAGTGTACTACAGGCACATACAGATATTACAGAATGGTAAAGAGTCAGTAAATAATTATCGCATAAAATACCAATTACGATAGTTTTCGAGTAAAACACACACAGTGAAATATATATATACTCTCAAAGAAGGTGTGCGCTTACCTTTTGGCAAATATTGTTATTATGGTGATGGGAATTGCTTTTGCTAGACGTCATCTTGAATGAAAAGTCCGTTTGAGTTTGGACTGCTTTCGTTTTCTGTACTAAACCCTTGGGCAAAACCGGTTTTCTTTTCATCATCATCATCGTTTTCGTCGTCGTCGTGGTATCTTTCTGTTGCACATTTTTCTCTACTTTATCCTTATTCTGTTTCTTGAACACTGAGACTTGGGATGAAGCTGAGTCTTCAACTTGCTCTGGTTCCTCTCGAGATTCTGCCTGACTTTGCAATCTTCCTACTGTTGATGTTGATGCTGCTGGTTCCTCTTTCTTTTTGGGATTTTGACTAGCTGCATTTGCATTCTCGGATCGTTTGGTCATTATACGATCACATTTATCTAATGCTTCATTGGCTTCCTATATATATATAAAAATACATTTCCAAAAAGAAAACTGTATGTAAACCATATATTCCGATATGCATAACAGATGACAGATACATATATTCTGCATGGATTTCATAACAAATAGATTGATTTTAAAAACCACTTTTGTCATTTGTATAAACGGAAACATAACTGTTTCTTAAATGAGTCAAGCTTTCTATTACAAGTAATTACATCTTTGTCCCATGCTTCATCCATGTAGCAACATACTCATCACTAATGCGAATAAAAGAAATCATGTGAAAAAAGACTAAGAATTGGAAAAAAGGAAATGGCAACAGTTGTAGAGCGTACGTAAAAAATCTTTGAATTTTTATACACATTTTCAATTTTCAACAAGTTTTTAATTATGCACGACTTGACGAATTTGTCATTTGACGGTATTATTTCTTGTAGTACTGGTTATTGTTTATTGTCGAGAAAAGGGGAAAATGTGAAGGAAAAAAGTAAATTGTAAATATTATTGCATCTTTTTCAAATCTCAAAGCTTCTGCCGCATTACACAGTGTACACTACTGTAACTGCAAGTCCGTACACACACACTGCTTTTTAATGAATGACAAAGAACAGGTACAACAGCTTTAATTTAATTGTAGCATAATGTAAAATGTGCATAGGATGCGAAGGAAAGGGAGAGACGGATACTTGAAAGTATTATGTATATACATGCGAGGATGAAATACACGCAATATGTGATTTTGTGTATAATTACATATTATTTTATTGCACATACTGTACTTGAGATGACACATGATTCCTAAATTCCAATCATCTGTGTATGTACATGCAATGCAAAGTAAAAGTCAGTATATATACAGTGTATATTATACACATCCACCACACTACACACAAGTTGCTCTTCCTGTCATCATGCACTCTTTCGTTTCAAAGGTTCAAGAGCGAATGTAATATAATTATGGTCTATACTTCTGATGTATCAAGTACTAAACAGTATACAAGTGTAAAAACAGTGGAAAAAGTACGGATGTACATACAGCTATTAGCTAAGGAATATACCTCCAAAACTTTTCCCAATGTTAAATTTATGCGTACGTTTTATGACAGTTGAAAGAAAACACATTGTGTGAATGATGTGTGTTTTGTTTATCTATGTATTTATGTATGTACTTCTATACGTGAAGAGAAAATTCTGATATTATCACGAATCACGACGTTATCTGTGGTAATCAATGTTATTATTATTGATATTGAGTGATGAATAAATGCAAGGAGAAGTATTATTTTAAAAGAAACAACTGTAAACATTGGAATTACATATATCACGACTATAGAATTATTACATGCATGTTGGATAATGTGGGGTATATTGAAAAGTCACCAAGACATATATATATCCCTATACTCTATCCAAATTTAATTGTTGTTGCGAATACGGAAATTTTGAAAATTTTACTTACTTCAAGTGCTGAAAGTACGAATAAAATTCGTTCCTCAATTTCTGCATTCATTTGGACGCGTTATCTGTTTTCTACCCGTATTGTAAACAAATTGTGAATAATAGTCATAAAATTGAGTCCTATATACCAAGTTGTCACATTAAATTAGCACTACCATGCAGCACAATATTATTGTTATACGGTTCATAAATTGTTCACACAGAGTTGCTTTTGTTGTTAATTATTATTATCCATCAACACTCAATTATGACTCACAAAGCACACTGGTCATACGAACAACAACAATAATTCATTGAACAAACTATGCATGAATATGGCCAAGCCATAATCATAATTTACACCACACAATAACTTTGTATCCTATAGCGAAAGTCCTCAAGTACTTGAAATTTCTACTAAAGCTGATATAATTTTATACCAAAGATGTACTACAATTACTCCCGTACATTTTAGCTTCTAAATCACACATATACACATATGAATCTTCCGAGGATGAAAGCTTTAAGAGTATGTTCGTATATATGGTATATAGGTACGTTTTTCACACGTGCAAATCAAATGTGTTTTGAAGAAAAGGCAAGAATAACTATTGTCCCATTTCTAAAAATCACAACCGGCGTATATTATTATATGGACAAATTTTTAATGGGATTTATACACCTTATAGTTTTTGAATCTCCAGGCACATGTTCCCAATGAAAATTCCCTAGTGCCGTCAGTAGTTTTCATCAATACAATGCAATGTTTACAGACTCCGTTGCCCAGCAAAATTTTGAAGCCGACTACCTATATGTACTTATGTATGCACAAGGAGTAGAAACAACATGTAATACCTCGTGAGAATCAAGCAGGTGAAAAAGCAAATTTCCAGCTCAAAGCAGTGATGAACATGTGTACAGTTCTACATTTTTAAAATACTGAAAATTAACGGTAACTTTTATGCTAAATTACTTATTATGCATTATAAATGTCCAATTTAAAATTTGCTCTACAATTTGTCTGCACTTGATTGATCTGCATGTCAATAACACACACATAATATGTAAAAGGCTCAATTTTTAGGTAAAGAATAAATAATAATTTTGTAATTAATTTATTCTTGGAATACTTTGTTGCGTTTCAGAAAAACACGTAATGCATACATCTACGCTATAGAGTACTTAATAATAAATAATTTTGCGTACAATTTTTAACTGAAAATGTGTTATTTGAGTTATTTCTATTGAGAACAAGTTGCAACTCGTGTATTGGATTTTTCAAAATAACAAATCAGTCAATTTTACAGTGTTTAGCAGTAACACGCATTTTCTCCTGGACTTTTAGCAACCGGAATAAATAGAAGCTACTAAATGGAAAGCCATTTAGAAATGACATGTATTAATTTTGGTACGCATTGCATACTTTTCACATGGATTCGAATAAATTCCGTTTGACTCGCTGTCAGTTTGTGTATCAAATTATACAATATGCTAGAAAACTAGTCTTCTATTGCATTCTTGACGAATAGT
This sequence comes from Gisinianus flammeolus, assembly GCA_034699125.1. Classification (NCBI taxonomy): domain Eukaryota; kingdom Metazoa; phylum Arthropoda; class Collembola; order Symphypleona; family Katiannidae; genus Gisinianus; species Gisinianus flammeolus. The sequence goes on along the minus strand of JAIUND010000398.1, from coordinate 57,629 downwards.
AATGAATAAAGAGCATTCATTATTTTGATAATAAATCTTACAACAATGCGAAATAGCGATATTAAATATCTTAAAAAATTCGAAGTGAAATATAAGTATTCGTGTAAAACATATTGTAGAAGTTTAGGTACTCTACATACATATATTACAGAAATATTATTTTTAAATATCACATAAGTAGCACTCACAGTTTTTGTACATGTTACTTACATACCAAGATGACCTATAGGTCCGTATAACATTTGTCGCTCTAATTGTTGGGCATTGAGTGAACCCTGAATTTCTTCACAATTTTCATTGAAAACAGAATATGCACTTTTTTCTCCTTTTTTCCGTTTCCGCCTCTTGTCTGTATTAGTCCAAATGAAATACAGAGCAGAGACACAGAAAAATACTGCCCCAAATCCAATTTTCAGGAAGCCAATGTATGTAAGTAACCACGCGATAAATTTGATAACTTTCAGGCCTACTGATGCCCATTTAATTTTTATTGGTTTATCTTCATCTTCATCCGAATCATCATCATCAGCATCTTCTGCATTGTCGTTTTCCGCATCATCACTACTACTACTACGAGGATTAGTAGAAGTTATTGAGACAGTATTTTTTCTCTTGGATTTTTTTAATAATGATTTTTTATCTGAATTAATTTTGACATGGTCGTTGTCATCTTCCTCCTCATTTGAACTATTACTGTGATCTACTTCTTCCTTTTGTTGATGATGAAGTGGTTCTGGTAGGACAGCTGCTGATATTTTCGAAGTAATTTTGTTCCATACATTTTGTACATTTTCTTTTATCCTCACCGATCTCTCTTCTGAAAGTTTCTTTTGACGAAATTTTTCTAATTCCGCTTCCATGATAATGATGAGAATTCGTTTTTTTTAAAACCTTTTTAACGTGTATCAAGTGCCTACCACCCACGTCACTCTGACGTCAATGGATCACACAATCTAAAGGAAATATCAAAAAGAATTACTCTATTAACCATAATACAACTAGGTATATGTCTACATTTTTTATAATGAAATATTCATGAAACGGGAATGTATGTATAAATATTAAATCTTATTTATATATATATATATATATAGTGTCTTACAGCTTACTTATTAGAGAAAAAGAAATGGTCTACTGTATACATTAGAATTGATTTATATATATAGATGTATTTTTGTCGTGACAGTTCTTGACGAAGGTTCTTCTTCTTCTTTCCTTCTCGCCTTGAGAATTTCTCTCTCTCTCGAGTTTACTTTTTCTATTTTTCCATTTTTAATCTATGTCAAACACAAAATACACATTATTATATTATTATTTCACATAATAAATATAAATATAAGGACTCAAGCGGACACGTGTAAGTTTATTACTGTATACAATACACTTCAAAATATGTTGCACATTTCATGCACATACAGAATGAGAAATAATATCAATTAAGTATGTACTAATATTTTCCTGTTAATGTATTAAAGTTAAAGTCTAAAATAGTTAATAAAGTCAATATTTATCTAAATAAGTTGATTCAACTTAGTTGAATATGTTAATTTACTTAACATGAATGATTACGTACCTTGTGGTCTTTTTTAGCAAGCTAATATGTAAAGTCCTGTTGACATAACGCACGTAAAATTAGAATGAAAGGGGAGGGATTACGTCAAATGATATAGTAAATTTTAATAGTAAAAAACACCGGAAACTATGACGGATTAAATATTTTCTAATCTCTCGTCCGTTGTCTTCCTTCTTTTCTACGGTTTTACATTTTACAATGAAAATTTCATTCAATATTAAAATACTATTTCGAAGGGAGCCAGGCGCATCGTTTCTCTCTATGGCTGTGAGGGAAGAGAGAATAACCCGAGAAGTAGCAGACAATATAGCTGAGCATGTATGAGTATGTACTATAGGAATTTATAGTGTACTATTATTTACGCAGTTCGTTCGTTCCTTTTTTCATGTGTCTGGCTTTTTTTTTCTAATGTTAATTTGCCTCATTTCATTCATACAATCGCAGAGAGAGACGAAGAAACATTCACACACATTACACGACTTTACAACTATATATATACCACCGAAAATACGTTAATTGCGAGTTTTTGTGATGAGTCTTTACTCCTACTGCTCTTATTTTCGCATAAATATAAAAGAAATCTTTCTCAAAAGAGCAAGTATATAATATAGAATAGAATATTCAAAAGTTTACATAATATAATAGTTATAAGAATATGTGTTTTACACTTTTACAAGACTTGCTACGTTAGGATTTTGCAAATATAGCAAAAAAAGAACAACGTCGTAGTATATAACCTTGTTATTTTAAAAGTGTTTTTAGTTTAGTTTAGTTTGTTTTTGTTATTTAAAACCGCTCCATAATGGAGATGGATGCAACTCCTTCGAATCCTTCCAGAACCATGGTCAAAGAAGGATTGCTATTTAAGCGAGGTAATTTACTACCCGCACAAGTTATTTTAATACTGAAAAATAATTTTATATTAGTATGTACGTATATGTATATAGTTAATACTGAAAAATAATTTTATACAGTATGTACGTATATATATATATATGTATATTTACCACCCGCACAAGTTACAGAGACTTGCATGGATATTGCGTAAAAGTTGTTATATATTATAGTTTAATACGCAAACAAGTTGGAGTGTAATTAAAATTTGATTATTTATGTGTTATTTTTAGGGGAAACAATTAAAAATTGGCGTCCTCGCTACTTTTACCTATTTGATGATGGTTCATTACAAGGTAAAGATCTGTATATGAACATGAACATGTCTTTTTCTTTTATACTACACTTACGTTGTACTTATTCAGCATAAATTGTATTTACTTACTAATATACCTATGTTCTATATTTGTGTGGTGTAATAATATTTAACATTTTTTTTATTATTTTGTTTTTCCAATACAGGGTTCAAGACGAAACCAGATAATCCGTTTACAACAGCAGTTACTCCTTTAAATAATTTTACTGTGAAAGGGTGTCAAATAATGAAGACAGACAGACCAAAACCCTATACATTTATAATCCGTGGTTTACAATGGACAAGAATTATAGAGAGAACGTTTTATTTAGACTCTGAAGTAGAGAGAGAGAGTTGGATTAATGCAATTGAAGCTGTTGCTCAATCTCTCTCAACTGAACAGTCGATCATAGGTCATTCTCCAGGAAATAGTTCATTTCCCCAAAATTTGGGTAGTGGTTCCTCAAGCCTTAATCGCAGCCGATCTGGAGATTCATTTCATTTTGATGATACTCTTTCAGACAAATTTGGAAATCAAGGAATTTCGTATGGTAGATTATCGGGGAGAAAGAAAGTGGTAAGTTATTTATACATTTTCTTGTTATTAAACCCCATAATGTATATGTAAATGTAAATGTACGGAGTGATATACCTATTTCATTTCTGTGCATATATATATAGACGTTCGAGAATTTCGAATTCATCAAGGTTCTAGGAAAAGGGACTTTTGGAAAAGTGATTCTGTGCCGTGAAAAATCTTCTAAACTTTTATTTGCCATAAAGATCTTAAGAAAAGAAGTCATAATAAAAAAAGATGAAGTTGATCATACGCTTACAGAAAATCGTGTTCTTCAAACGACAAACCATCCTTTCCTAACTGTGCGTATACAACAACAATTATTATTGTTTATTGATTATCTTTTTTTGTGTGGGGTACATACATATATCTGTACATACAGAGAATGGTATTTCAAAACAGTATAGGATTTATTTATAATAATTTATATATATCTTTTATCTTTTCAAATAGTCCCTCAAGTGCTCTTTCCAAACCGGCGATCGTCTGTGCTTCGTAATGGTATGTACATATTATAAATGATAACATTATACTTGTGTGTCAATGTGTGTGTACTGTGTAGTACTTACTGTTAATTTTTGCCATCATACTCATTTATATGTAAATTATTACTATGTGACTATGTCGTTTCCATACAATAGACACGTGTACTTTACATAATAAACAAATTATTTATTTTCCAGGAGTACGTTAATGGGGGTGAACTTTTCTTCCATTTATCGAAAGATAAAACCTTTTCTGAAGACAGAACTCGGTTCTACGGGGCAGAAATAATCTCAGCCATTGGGTACCTACATAAGAATGGGATAGTATACAGAGACCTGAAAGTAATTTTCATTCATTCCTTATCTACATGATACAAATATGGTTTTTATTATTTCAGTATTTTATGCAAATGCAAGGTAAATTTTGTCAGCGTGTAAATGTTGTTTGAATGAGAACTCAGAGTTGAATGTTTTGTAGTCTACGAAAACGTAGATTATGCATGTATAAGTACCTATATAGTTGAATATATTTTATTCAGGGCCAATGACATTTCAGAAAAATACCGTATTTTTGTTTACTATGACTTCTTAGATTATTGTTGACGAAAATAGTTTTACACATTTGAATATTCAGATAATGAATTCTTAGAATTCTACATACATTTATGACATAGCTATATACGCTATGGGAAAATACATAGTGGCTTTTCCATTGAAATGTACTTATGTACGTGAATATCCATGAATATCTGTATATAGGTATGTTTATATAAAAGTCCATTGTGATTTTACCATGTTATAGCTTGAAAATCTTCTTCTGGACAAGGATGGTCACATAAAGATTGCCGACTTCGGACTTTGTAAAGAGGAAATCACGTTTGGGGCCACGACTAAGACCTTCTGTGGAACCCCAGAATACTTGGCGCCCGAGGTAATTCCATATTTTTGCATTCGGGGAAGGTAAAATACGTTTGGTAATTATTTTATACTGATTACGAAACTCCTCTATACATAATTATTTATTTATTTTGTTAAAGGTTCTTGAAGATACTGACTACGGTCTTGCCGTTGACTGGTGGAGTTATGGTAATGGTTTTTTTGTGCCATTTTTAACTTATTTTTTAATACGTTTATACTCGAAACAAACAGTATGTTTGATACTTCTATAATTTAATATTTCTATTTTTAGGCGTTGTAATGTACGAAATGATGGTTGGACGTCTTCCTTTCTATAATCGAGATCATGATACATTATTTGAGCTCATAGTTATGCAAGAAGTAAGTTTTAAAAAAAAAATGAATGTAACTCTGTAGACACAATTTGCAGCAGTATTCTTGTTCTTCAAAATTTACTATAATTTAATTCTTTATTATGTACGTGTAGGTAAAATTTCCTATGCATTTGTCTCAAGACGCAAAAGACCTTTTAACTGGTTTATTGAGAAAGAACCCAATGGAAAGATTGGGTGGTGGCCCAGATGACTCGAAAGAAATTATGGAGCATGCTTTTTTCCGTAGCATCAATTGGAATGACTTGGTACTCAAAAAGGTATGGAATTCTACTGCTTCTTTGTAATTTAATATTCTTCGAGTTAATGACTATGACTCGTTTAAAAAATCTCATTTTTCAATTGCCTGAATGACTAACGGCAAGAGAGCTTGATGGTGATTATTATTGTTGACAGTGCAGGAGCAACTTCATTTTCAATGCATAATAATATATTGTACGATTATTTATTTACATATTCAGCGAGTTAATGTGATGCATTGGTTGCAATCTATATTAAAAAACTGATAGGGAATAATAACAAAGGTCTAGAAAAATAGCAATTGGAGAATGATATTACGACTGTGTGCGTGAATAGTTATTGGCGCCATCATTTCCTTGCCGTTTCATCACTGCAAATGTTTACTGTACATCACTGTACATTTTTTAAAGTGACGATGATAAATAGAATGTTGATTTGAATTTTGGTCTTTCCGTAATGACTTGTTGTCATAAATTTTATTCAATTTTTTTTTTCTTGTCTTTTTATTATTTTTTAGATTCAACCTCCATTCAAGCCCCAAGTAACATCTGAAACTGATACCCGATACTTTGATTCAGTGTTCACGGGTGAGTCAGTCGAATTGACGCCACCCGACCGCTCACCTTTGGATAGCATCCCGGAGGGTGGAGACTTTGAGGGCTTTAGTTATCGTGACCTTGGAGCTTCTGTCTTATCTGGATTACATTCGTCGTAGTAAAGAGCGAAGTGGGAGAGAGAGAGGTAAATAATATAATAATAATACATATGATACATGATGTCAAATGAACATGTATTGAGCAGCATAAAAGAAATAATAATTTTTGAATAAGTAAAACAAAATCGAAAAAATTAACATGATAATAAGTTGGTATATTTACAAGTTATATAAATGTATAAGAAAATGCAACTTTATAATATATTTAATAGATAGTATACATGTATGTACATTACACTCATTTTGACTAATCCTTGTAAGAAAATACAGACCTAATTTCTGATGAGACATTATAAACAATATATTAAATAATAATGGTAGGTGAGTATACTCGAGTGTAAGGACTATGAAATGTCCCAATGATAATATAATATGTATACATATTATTATAATAAGAATAACCGATATAGATATAAGACGACGACGACGAATAATAACGTGTACGTATAAAAATGAAAAATCTTTAAAAAGACTTTTTCAATTATTATATGCACACACCGTTAAACGTATGAAACGCATTCAATTGCAAAGTGTGATATCTGATAAAACTAAAATTGGTTTTGGTTTTATACTTTCTTTCGCTCCTAATACTACTATTATTGTCTATCTATATAATATCGTATCCTAAATTAATTCGTACAATATCAGTATGAAGAGGTATGAAAAACGAGTTCATTGATACATGTAGATTAGATATATAAAAATTAAGCTTTAAAGGAACAATAGAGAGGCACAGAGTACATATATAATTCTTACAACTTTGTATAATAATAATGCTGATTATTCCTGAAATATTTATGTTTTCGTAACTTTGTCAAACTTGATGTAGTCCTATCTACTTTGCTATACACTAGTAGTAGAATTTTTACTACGAATTAACACGTAAAACTATATTAACAATGACTTTTCTTCCTCATGGCATCAATAATAATACATATACTATAGTCTAATACAAATATATGAAGAAAAAAAGAAACACATCCAGCTCAACTTAGTGTCATTATTACTATAAATTATAGTTATTTTATTTGTTACTATATAGTTATGTAGAAATGTTTAGAGAATATCAATACGGATTTATGAAACTATATCTATGATTGTTGTTCTACTATTAGTAATAGTCTATTACTAGTAAATGTTGGTAATTTCATTCTCGCCCAACTTTGACGACCGATACACTTTGCTTGAGTTTCATTTAATAGTCAATGTGCAGAGCGCTTAATTATGTCACGATAATGTAGGACAATTTAAGTATTGTTTTAGTCTTTTCCCCTCAACTGTGGACTATTATTATTATTATGTTGAAAAATCATGTAATTCTTGTTGAAAATGCTGTTTAGTTGATAGTCTTCTCTTATTTAGCAACTTGTTAGCGTTTACTTTCAACGTATGTGCATTAAAACTAGATACGTAGTTGTTTAACTACTATATACATTATAATGACATTGTTTTGTTATAGATAGTAAAAGAAATGATGATGAAGCGTAGGTAAATTAGTACTTGATTATATTTTTAGACACATGCTCCCCCCATCCAAAACAGATCGAACAAAAGTTAATCTATATAACTATCGTTATTACAAAATATATATTACTTGTTACAAATATCATTATTACTTTCCTGTAATTTAAAAAATGTTCTGTTTTGGAAATTATGTTGGATTTTATTTCCTCCGGTTAATACAGGGATACATGCGTTATAATTACAATTATTTTAATGACAATGTCAATGAAACTCTGCGTGTCAGGTCGCCAATAACTAACTAAGAATTTTCACGTGTCCAAGATAATAAATGAATGATTTAGCCACCACTCAAATTTGTCTTCTTTTTCCAGTCAATCAACAAAAAAAACGAAAAAAACGAAAAAAACGGAACAATAAATACAACCAAACAAAGCAATTTGAGAATGAGTTGACTTCTTTATTTTATTTTTTCTTTGGATTACATCATGGAACTTTTTTTCCAAATGAAAACCTCATCGTCACATTTTCATGTGACAAAATGCATCCAAAATTTTCTGTAATATGGAGCCTTTTTAAAATTTAGAATAACTTCAGTGAATACAAGTACTGAAAATTTATATAGACGTCAGACGTCATCCACTTCATCCCAAGTGGGGGAACTATTAACCGTATTACCCTTGATTCTATGTTTTGCCATCTGAGATCGGAACAACTGGAAGTACAAATTGAAATTTAATGGAAAAATAATGTCAATTACTTCAAGTTTAGAACTCTCAAGTCTGTCGACTTGCAAAGTATATATGTAAAAGTTTTTTTAAAAAAGTTTTTTATAATAATAGTAGAATAGTTTTCTCTTTTAAAAGGAAAGCGTGAAAATAAAATAGACTTTTCTTTTTACTTCCCATGTAATTGATTTCAAGCCCAGGGAACAATAATAAGATACGAGAGCATCAGGAATCCCTCATCTGTTGACTCTTGACTGGAATCACTATTATGATTGTGAGAATAAGTTTCTTCTTTTATTAATCTTTTTTTCATCTATATTATTCTATATGGATACTGTCTCATGACTTAAATATTTTTTATCTGACAGCTCGGATAAATTTATTTTGCTTGCGAAATTCCCAGGAAGTCTGTGTCTCTTTTGGAAACTCTTGATTTTGACCTGCCCAATATGATTTATTTCAGAACGGAACAAGACAACATTGGAAAAGGCTTTTCCGAAAAGCAAACACCCGACTAGAAACAGTGAGATTGACATGGACCTAATCCAAGTTTCAGATTCGATCCGTTATACAGATATATGTAGAAGTACCTACAAGAATCTGGAGAAATACTTAATCGACTGATTTCGAGTTTCCACAAAAAATTGTTTGCTACTTTCCCAACGCTTTCTCTTTCGACGTGTGTATGTACAGTAAGTTTGCTAAATAATGTGTGTGATGAAAAGGTGTATGCAACACTAATCAAAAGCATATAGACATGCAAGAAGTGTAAGATATGCATATGCTATAAATTGGCTACATAATTTGGAATGTCGGATGTCGAATGTGAGGTGAACAGTGAAGGGAAAGTGAGTGTATGAGAAGTCTTTGTTCAACTGTAGGAACTGTAGGAACACTCCTGAAAAAGTGGTGAAAGAATGGATAGTTGGTTGGTTACTTTTGCTTTTACTTTTTCCCCATGCAATTTAGAATGGGGAACCAGAGAGAGAAATGAATTCACAGGTATACGAACTAAGAACTCACTCCAAGACATGGGAATGAAAGTACCAAGCCGTGTAGTAGACGAAGGTTTCAACCTTTTTTTCTTGCAGTATCAGTAACTCGTATCCATTCATTGAGACTAGGTAGTCGAGTGAAATGTAAATGCATTCAATGTTACTTTTAATACTCGTACTATTAGTTCCTGTATAAATGTAGTAGGTAAATTCATATGCATACATATGAGCTTACGGCACAAATAGGTACACAAATTTCATGAAAACGACATGTATACGCACACCTACAAAGTTTACTCATAGTAGAGGATTCGAGGAATTTACAATGGTGTTGTGTGTGTGTGTACATGCACACACATGTACTATCTGACATATCATGTAGTTGTGCTGTTCTCTCTTATATTGCATTCGGTTATTCGGTCTTCCGTTCGTCCGATGGTGTGGTTCGGCTAAAAAAGGAAGACGAAGTCGATGGCAGTTTTGCACCGACTCCGTCTCTACTCTAGAGCTCCATACTTCGAGTCAGTAACCGACTGTACAATACTAACAAACTGCAACTCTTTCTTCTGTCTTTCTCTCCCTCTCTCTCCCTCTCTCTCTCTGCTCTCCATACTTGATTAGAAAGTTGAAAGTAAGTGGGCCATCCCGCCAGGCCTGGCCGTACCTTACCATTATTTCTATAGAATTATACACGATGATAAAAAGATACGAAGGATACTGTGTGTGTAGCTCTATGTGTGTATGTGTTTGTGAGTGAGTGAGAGAGAAAGAAGGAAAGAAAGAAAGTAAAAAATAAAGTCTTGTACTCATGGACAGCAGTCTACCTTTCACCACTTGATTCACTTCCAACGAGTCCACTTCTATACGTTGACGAAAAAGGAAACTCACCGCTTCTCACAGTCAACATTAGGACTAGAGTCCAATCCTAAAAATATCAAGCATAATAATTATAACTATTCGTCTACGTCTATACGTCTACGTCTACGTCTATACGTCTACGCAAAATAACTCAAGAGAACAGAAAACGAAAATGGTTTGCCTATTGTTTCCTTATTTGGACTATTACCAGTCCAGGATAGGAATTCTTACAGTAACCAGAGCTTATCAATTTTAAATATCCCTAATCATCTTCAACCAACACTTAATTAATTATCCAATGAAGAATTGAAGAAGACGACAAAAACAGCAAAAAAGTGTGTACATATACCAGAGGAAAGAAGTAAAGAGCTGTAAAAAAAAGAAGAGAGAATGAGCCTTTGTTTTTTTTAATTGCGAACGATTAAATATGGAAATAAAAATAAAAGAGGATTTGGTGAGAATTGTAAACATCATTGTGCCGTTGACACTTTCAAGTTGGAACTCTGAAGAAAATAGATAATCTCATCAATAATTCTGTATTGAAAAATTCAATTGTGCAAACAGTTCCCTTGCCTTACCTTACTGCAGTAATAACAAATTATTATTAATAATAGTAGTAAATTAAACTGAATAAAGTTCCACCGATACTCCCTTTTGTCGTGACTTTATTTCTATACAGTGCTCCAATTTCAACTCCGGTATATCCCCTATCTTTCATTTGATTTGACATAAACAGGATGGTGATGTGTTCTCGTGTTGGTGGTGACCATGGACAAAAGTAGAAATGGGCAAGAAAACCATAAAACAAGAAAATGGCGTGGACAACATTAGTGGTCAAGTCAAAGTGATAGAGTACATAATACACAATGCCTGAATAATACCCCGAATGCCTATACATATGATATTTATGTACACACTTGTTTTACAGAACAGTCACAGTCTAAAAACGAAAACATGAATCGTCAATAATAATAACTTATTCCAATCTATACACTTATTAGATGAACTCCAAGGCAAGTCGACTACTACATACATAGGTCATGTTTAAATGATGATACAACTCCACATATAAATATTTACATGCACATTTAAAGTGGCTAGCATGATCAATTTTGTTTTGTACATTTGTGCAAATATCTGTAATCATGTGAAATTAAAAGGCTGTGCTTTTTTATTCTAAACAAGAAAATAACAAACAAGATTGAGAGAAAGGGAGGATAAAAGTTTTTATTGATTTACTTGTGGTGTTAAAGATTTATATACCGACTTAGGGATGAGTGACCCAAAGTGAATCCACACAAATACGGGGAAAAGCCAAAAATTCTACATTTGACTCTTGTGCTTCTGTTTATTAAATCCCTCCGGAAAGCAAAGGGGAATTTTTGGAAACCTGTGTGTAAAAATAAGGCTGTACAATAAAAATCGATAATGATGAAATTTTCCTAGAACTAAGTAAGTATAAAGGGGGAAAAAATTCAATTTATCGCTCACAGCAAGCACTTACTCACGTCACGGAAACAGGTAATTTGGTTTTTTTTTCTCGTCCCATATATGACATGAGGATTACTATTATCATGAAAAATTAAAAGCTTCCAGGAATTGTCTCACATATTGTAACTTGTAAAGAAGTGTGCACTTGACAAGTTTACAAGTAAACAACACGCACATGAAATATCTAAAGAAACAATCTATGTAAATATTAAAATGTACATTGAATTGAATGAGCGTGGTTATGCGTAGATAGTCAATTAATGTTAACGGTAATGTTACCAATATCTACATGCAGAAAGACCGCAACCGCATAGGCTTCAACTATTTAAAAGAAACGAGGAAATCCGGGTGAGGAGGCCTCGGGAAAGGGATCAATAGCAATGTCAATATACTTACTTTTAAGTATATGATTATTATATGAGTAGTTTCGATTTCTAGCATTTTCTAGCGTGAAGTACATATTAACCTCTTTTTTTAAAGTCATGTGCAAGCAACGGAACAAATTTAAAATTGATCGCTTTTTTAATTGTAATTATAAACGGCGAAGGAATAAACTTAATGTTAAATAGTAGGGAAATTATGAAACACACATTAAACAAAAAACATACTTCAACGGACTTTCTACCATTTGTGCAGTGTAAAATGGAAGACGGATATAGTTGCTGCACCGATATTGAACTATGCACTGGATTAGTTTGCTATATGTAAGGTAGCGTCACGAAAGATTGGCACAAAGTTATCCTTGGGTTTGCGCGCAAAGGGGTTGGAACTGGGCGTTAATTTTAATTGCGATTCAAAGTCACAAGTTTACTCTCTAATTATGCGAAGTATCAAGATTTTACATATTCGGGTTACAGAGAATTCGGGCCGAAAGTAAAGTGCTTCCAAAACGAGTTTTTCCGTAGCACTTTTTAGAAGCTGAACCGAGCAAGTCAAAAGCCTGGCATCACTTTCAAGAGGAACGGATGCCCAAGTCAACAGTTTACCGGTACTTGAGAACCTTCAGCAGTGTGGCCGATAAAAAATTAAATCGAATCTGGGTCGTCCAGCAACTGCAGCAACTCCAAATCCGATCGCCCACATGAAAAAGCGCTTTCAAAACGACTTATCAACAACAACAGTTGAAGTTGCCAACAAGTTGAAAATGGGTCAACTGTGGGTCAGCAAGGTTAAAGTTCATGAGTTGGGCTTTCCACCACGAACAAAGAAAATCTGCTCCAAGTACACAGAAATCGACGAGGAGGGAGGGAAATGGGGATGTAAATTTCTCGATCAAAATATGGGATGCAAATTACTAGTGATTGACGACGGAAGTTAATTCGCTTCCGATCCGAAGAATGTCTCAACTCCTCAATATTATTATACATCCGTCTATGCTTGTTTAAGCCACAAAGAAAAATTCAAACAAAAAGAAAAGTATCCGAAAAAATACCTCTAGTGAAAAAAAATGGTTATACCTACATGACATAGACGCACATTCAATGTAGATGAGTCAAGATAGTTATTTGATATTCTCATCCTGGTGAGGATACATACACAACGGAACTTGAATGAATGAATGTCTATTATATAGGTAGGTAGAAATAGTAGACAGTCAAACTATATATGCACATACAAATATGTGTGAGTGTGTGAGAGACTCGCTGCATTTACATGAACGGTACAAGGTACATTGAGGCAAACGAGGGAATTTGTACCCAAACCAAAAAATCCTCCTAATCTTCCACAATGTCATGCCATCCAAAAGTCCTGGATACTCATCAATTGCTACTACATTAAGAAACGATAGTCTTACAAAAATCTGGGAGGATTCCCACAGATTCCAAAAACATGAATTAAAATGTACCGAAAAACCCTAGTGAGGGGTCCTTCAAATAAAATGTCCTCTCCCTGAACCAAAAGCATTATAGACAGGCCATAGTTGGCAAAGATACTTAGCTACACTTGTTGTCTCTACAGACCCATAATTACATTTAAAAAATAACTTTTCATTAATGAGAATTTTAAAGGAACATTTTGTGCCAATCTTTCGTGACGCTACCTTATATATAGTGACACAGTGAGAATCTTGTACTTGTGTCAAAAACTAAATTGAATTAATTAAATGTCGGTAATACGTTATGTTATATACTGAGAAGCTCCGTACATGTAGAGTGTCTGTGTGTATAAGTACGTTATTGTAGATAGACATTGTTTTATGGCACACTGAGGGTTTTCATCGGTTAAGGATTAGAATTCAGAATAATAATAATATTATTACTGTCGTAGTATTTTGCAAGTTGAGCTTGGAAAAAGATTAAAGAGCATCCTGAATTTTCAATGAGATTAATAAAGTACATAGTTGAAGATTCTCTATTTACAATTCTAGACTGTACTCTGCCTCTATGCATATCATATCAAATTATATTCAGGTATGTATACATAAATATATATAATATCTGTATATACGGCATACTGGGCATATCTGTTTTATTATATACAGAACATTTCATTCGCTGTGTGTTTCCAAGTTTTCCAGGCGAATCTCATGTTGTCGTGTCTCTCTCCTCCTTCAACTATGCACACACAAGTAATATTATTATATAATATCATGTCGCCGTTTCGTACTGTCTTTCTTTACTCGATAATCTTGACTGTTGTTTGTGCATTACCCTTGATATAAATACACACACATATCCGTATCCGTATCTGTACTTAGTTTCTTCATGATTTATTCAAGCGTATACAGATGTATACGCAGTCTGTATATATAGGTAATCTTAATCCGAGTCTCTTCCCTTGGTAGTCAAACATGTCCTCAATCGACTATATCAAAACAACTGTGTACAATTTTCACACAAAAATCTACATGTGCACACAATTTAGTTGATACAGTCATGTGAAATATTGTTATATTTATCTACAGAGCAGAGAACAGAGTAAGGTTATCAATTCATACATTAGGTTTTTTAGTTGGAGAGGAGTTTGTGCACATCCATACACAGTAAAAATACACACACTCTCTGTTCACTATATTTATGAACTATGGAATCCATATATCTGTATAGTATGGATGCGTATTTGTGTAAAGTGTACCTACATATAGTGAGATACATAGATGAATATGTATGCGAATGTGAGGACAAAGTCAAAATTGAAAAGGCTCAAGTATAGAAAGTATTTAATACACACACTTTTCTGTGTATACATTCTCCAGGGCTTGACTACTTGACTGGCCCATTTTCATATGCATGGCATATGAAAATGGAGAACATTTGCATTATGTACAAAGATTGAGTCATGATCCGTGTGTGTGTGTGTGTGTGTTGTGTAGAACCTTTTTTTAATCTGATGATGAGACGAGATAGCAAAGAGGAATACTTTCAAAAGTCCTCTTTTCTTAACTTGGAAGAAATTTGAACATGAGACGGAACGCGGAGAGAGTTGAGAGTTTTAAGATGTACACACACATGCACAGACGTACTTACAT
Source organism: Gisinianus flammeolus (assembly GCA_034699125.1). NCBI lineage: Eukaryota > Metazoa > Arthropoda > Collembola > Symphypleona > Katiannidae > Gisinianus > Gisinianus flammeolus. Next base: position 42,559 of record JAIUND010000398.1, on the reverse strand, counting down.
AAATATATACGCTTGAGGAAAGAGGCAAAACGTTTATAAAATTTTTATGAGCTCCAAGTAAATTGAGGACATTCAGGTTAACATTAACAATTGAAGCTGTCAAGTTAGTCATCTTTTATACGATACTCGTTCATTCCTGTTCTTTCCTTCCTCTTTTCCGTCGAGAACCAGCACACTGTTTTTGTTTTCCTCTACATATTTTCTGCTGTAAATACATTATATATATGTACAAACTCGCATAAGCAAAATCTTTATATAGGAATAGTACCGGAGGATTTTGAGAAAATGTAATAAAATATGTGCAACAAAGTAAAGGATGAAATGTAGCGGAGGAAAAAAACAATATCTCAAATGGAAGGGCAAAGAAAGAGTTTTTCTTACTTCTATATAGTACAGATATTCGCCCGTATATACAATATGTACATATATATGTATAACTTTATGTAAACTAACAATAAGTATACAAGCAAGCAGTACAAAAACAATGGAAGTGTATAAAAGTTATGGTGGTTGTTTATTTGATTTCCTATATAATATAGTAATCATGTTATTATGCGGAAATTGTGTATCAAATCAGACTAAAAGTTTTTGTTGGTTTACTTTTTGTTCTTTAAAAAATATGTATATATAGGCCGACTTGCTCACCATACAGAAGAAATCCATTACAGATATTCAAATTGAATCTTGTTGAATCAACATATATTTTGACTTCACATTTCTGGATTTACAATGGCAACAACGACAGCAATACGAAAAGGTGGACCAGGAACCAGCTCAGGTGCTGTCCCACCACGAAGCTTCCCTTCAAGACAAAGGAAACTTGGGCCAGCTCCGTTTGCTTCTTTCGAGGACCTGAGTGACAATGACACGAGTCCTCCAGATCCAGATGCTCGTAAAGATACATTATTATATAATATACAATTACATTAGTTCAAGAGAATATTTAACTTGCCAAATTACATGGGCACACATATGTGTAGCTGTAATGTAATATGAATCTACTAAATTGATTGATTTGATATTGATATAGATAAATTGATACCAATGCCCGAGATAAAAGAAGATGGAATCAAAACACCAGAGTCGTCAGAAGAATTGGGACTTGGGGGAGGAGGAAATCTTCAATTTGGTGGAGTGACAGTGATCCCCATGGAATCGAATACAGTGACAACTACAATGACTTCATCCTCGTCAGCCCCAACATCCGGTCCCACGTCTGGACTTCACACACCATCCACACCCAGAATAGATATTTCATGTGCGAGTAGTAGTACACCACCCAGTGAGGAGAGCAATTCAGAGAAAGAACTTTTCATTGGCGGTTTGGGTTTAGCATTCCAAGAGGAAGGAGCGGATGATTTACGTTCAAGTACTGAAGAATTAGAATTCGGTGATGAGGATATACATGATGAGCGAAGTAAAAGAAAAGAGCCAGATGACCCATTGCGTCGAGCATCCCATCCAGCCAATCTTTTCCAACGAAAAGCCTCAATGACTCCAACGGATGATGACTATCTCAACCGAAAACCCTCTGCTCACAGTCTCTACTTGGAAGGTTTCCTTCAAAGGCCTTGTCGTCATTCGTCATTTGGCTCATCGGATCGACAACGACCCGGAGCTCTTTCATCCTTATCAGGTCAGTAAATATCTCGGAAATTAAAGAGATCAAATATCATTTGTCCTTTTCCACGCGTCTCAACAAAAAATTGATATTTGAAATATGTAATACTCTTTTTCTAATTTGGGTTTTATTTATTTAATTTCAAGATGGACGACGGTCAGCATCTCCACATAAAATGCTCCTAGAAACATCGTTTTGTGGTAGCAAGCCCATTCCAACACCAAGTTTAGATTTGGACTCACCACCTAAACCCAAAGCAAATACTACACTAGATGAACCGCGTCTTTTGCCTGCGGAAACTTCCGGGATGCTCAGTTCAGACTCTTCATTTGAGAGTCATAAACCATTAAATTTGACAACTCTGACCACAGTACAAGTTCATCATCATGGTCAAAATATGACTAGTTCAGTGTCTGCTGCTTCATCCACCTCCCCACGTGAAGAATCATCTCGGAAAAATACTCTTCATCGAATCCAATCCCCAGACTCCCCCAAATCCTCTGATCATTGGAAACCAATAAGCCCAAAACCAATTCCTGGTGCATCTCCAGATAATCAAAATAAATTTTTCAATGACATTACCTCTTCCTCTTGTTCATCTCCATTACCGGTTGCACGGAAAAACTCTCATTCAAATACTAAAAGTCCCATTACTTTAACAATGATTAATACGAAAAATTCAAATAAGTCAAGTGAAAATAATTTCCCTTCAACCAAACCAACGACAACCAAAACGTCTACAACAGTTAAAAGTGGAGCCGACTCCGGTAAAAATACGATTGTTAGTACTAAATCAAAAACGAGTTGTAATTCCTCTAGTGAAATTCCCAATAGTTTGAATTCAAAAAAAATTTCAAAATCAACTGAGACTAAAAATGCGAGTACATCCAGCTCTAGCCATGTATTCACTACATCCAAAAAAGATAGAAGAGCATCTTCAGCAGGAGGTGGAGGAGGAGGAGCTAATGTGAGTAGAGAAATCAAAGTTGTCAAAGATGTGAAGAGTGTTGCTCAAAAAGAATCATTATCATCCTCCTCATCCTCTTCAACAACTACAGCAAAAGAAAGGACACAAACTTCCGAAATCGATGGGGGAAATAAAGGGAAGGGGAAAGCAGGGAAGAAAGATGATAAAGACCGGGCAGACTCCTCAAGTTTCCAAATGTCAAATTTTGAGAATGATGATGAGATAACAACAGAGATGAAGATTACAGAGGATGCAATGGTGCCCGTGGAAGATGCTCCCATGGAAACGAAAGGTTTCTTCCTTGATTCCATGGAGGATGAAGGGGATCTACCGTATGTGCCAACTACTCTCCCCCTTGAAAAGGTATGTATATACATATATAATAACTCTGACATTTTTTTTCTATCCATGAAATTCTGTTCTCATATGTATGGCTGTATGAATTCCTTTTCTCGAATGAAAAGTCTGTGGTCGTCCCCATCATACCAATCAAAGAGCGACGGAAATTGGCTACAATGGTCACAACAACTCCTACTCAACGACCACGATGTGTGAGACCACCGAATCCAGCAACTCTCAACGACTACATTACAAATACTACTTCTACTCCACGGAATAATAATAGCAAAATTTCAAGTAAGTCTGATTCAACAACTAAAATGAAAATTAATTTGCCACGTGAAGATTCACTCCCTGATTCAACAACCACACCTGCACGACCCAAAAGTCCTAAGAAAAAATTATCTACGAATTGGGCGGATTTTGCAGAGTTGGGATTACGAAGTCCTAGAGAAATTCGCCGAAAAATGAAGGAAGAAAATGGAGACGATCAATTCGTCGACGCTTCATATCATAGGTAATTTGAAACCCATTGTAAATAAAGTTTGGAAGGAGGTGGGAAATGTGGTTTTTTTATTTTAAAAAAAACATTACATGCATATTTTCTACAGTGATTCATCGCAAGATACTGCTGGCCCCGTGACTGGTGGCAGTGATGACGAGACGGAATCACTACTTAAACTTCCCAAAATTCCTTTTGCAATGGACTTGGATGTTCGAAGTAATAGCAGTGTCGTCTCACAGGTATAGATTTTTTTTGTTTTTACATAATTTGCTATGTATATATTACCATATATACGATATACGATATGTATGGAAGTATGAATGATGTAATGCAAAAATGAGGAGTTGTTCTTTTTTGTGTGTCTATATATATATATATATATATATATAGGAAGAAGCACTACATTCACCGAATTCCCTTTCTTCAGCTCAGCTAGATACTCAAGATGACAATGATGATGATCCATAGTTGAATTTATCTATGTAAAGTATATAAAAGAAAGTGTGAATGTTTGTCGTCAATCTTAATTCCCTATCCTGATCTTCATTTATTCTCGTTGTGCCTACCGACTACCAAAATCAAGAGTATCACTTCATCGTCAGATTCTCGTCTAACTTTACTACAAAAATGTACATATATACCTTTAAATAAATCATTTTCATTTATAAGAAAGACAATTGACAGTGTAATTTGGTCTATGGTGCTAGTGAGAACAGATCTCTGAAACTGTTTTTCAGTTGTTTTTTTTTCGTAGGCTTATAAAAGAGTTCTTGTTTTGAGAAATCATAATGGTACTGATACTGACAATGAGGGATTAGTGTATTTTTAATGCAGACTGGACAATTTATTAATTGTTAACAGTGCAGTAAAATTATTACATTTAAAATACTTGAAAATGTTGTGATGAAACAAACAAATTTCCTTTCGATGTATTCCCTATATATATCTGCATTTGACAAATTGTTCAGTGAAAAGGCGTCAGGTCGTCAATCGTATGTTATATATTCTCTCTCCATCGTTAGTTTGTCATTAAGTACATGCAAATATACATGGAGATATGATGTTATACAGTATAACTGATACCATGATACATTATAATCTACGAATTAGAAATCGCTGTAAAAACGTGCATAAATTCACATACATACCTTAAACAAATTACATTAGGAAATATATATACGATGTAGAAGTGATGATGAGACAAGTTGAGAAATGTCAGTCATAAAACAGATATATACCTATAATGTAATATAATATAATATAGGTATATACCTGTACATATATTTACTGCCCTTATTAAATGTAAATAAAAATAAAAGATAGCGCGTTTAACTTTACTTCGCAAGTACTTTTTTGTGCGTACTATCCAGCAATAGATGAAGACTTCATCATGAAGTCATTTGCGCAAATTGCGCAGCGCAATACAAAATAATTATAATAAAAATAAAAAATAGTATTCCAAGCAATTTCTCTGCACAAACATCAACGACACATAGTAGATTATAAATGTATGACAAAATAAAAAAAAAGTACATGAAATATATAATATGCATACAGATACAATACATTATTACATCTCAGCCATATATACAAAGTAAGCAGTTTTTTTTAATAACACTGTATTTAATAACAAACAAGAATCCTTTCACAATTTTAATTTCTTCCCATCCTGGACATCAGTTTTTCAAATACAAAACAGTAAACAAGAGAGTTGATGGATTAAAATTCGCTTGCACACACACTAAAAATTGTATACAAATTTTAGATTTCAAGTATTAAAAAATATAAATGGCTTTTCGATTTGAACAATGGCAATCATACTAGAGTATATACGATACGATACAAATATACGACGAAAAAAAACTGATGAGTAAGAGAGAAGAGACAAAAGGGACTTCTATATAGTTGTGTACTGATTTTACGCGAGAGAAAAAATTAAGATTATTAAAAATATGTATTTATTAAGTATTATGCATAATATACTTAAAACAAATTAATTCCATTCCATTTTCTATTAATTCCTTGTTATTAACATTAAACATATTTGAGTTATATTTACTGACATATAGCTGCATATCACAGCTACCGGCGAATTAGTTCAAAGGAAAGTTTACAATAATATATTTAAATAAGTTTTGTTATTATTATTGTTATTAAATATGGTATTATGATATAATTAAGCTCATATACGCTTTATACATGTAAACAGACTTGGAACAGTTAAAGTATTGTCAAATGAATAGTAATAATAATAATAATAATAATAATAATAACAATAATATATACACACGATAATATCTTTTAATTAATTAATAATTATTGTCACTATACAAAAAATGAATCCCGACATTAAATGTCCCTCGTGCATTGACATTTACATATTATTATAAGCTTAGTTTATAATAATAATAATATTATTATTACTACCGGTGTGTGGATTTGGATTTTTTCTACAGTTGTAAAATATTTGCGACGCGGAAAATGAAAAAATACATATGCGAATGAGCAAGAAAAAACAAAACAAACAATAAAGTATATTTACATTTCCGTTGGTCATTCGTAAAGCGTTAATCGTAATTTGTATACATTTACTTGTACATGTAAGACATTTTATTAAGTACACTATAAGGAACAAAAGTAAAATGAAGTATCTACATATAAAAATAATAAGAAAATATTGATTGTTATCGTATATGTAGTAAATTGTTATATTTATTGTTATGAGAATAATCATTATTCGTATTCATTACGTACATATGAAATACATAGTCGCAATTTTAAACAAAAGTTTTACAGTGTATGTAAAAAAACTGGATAGTTGACGAGAGTACATATACACATACACACTATACACAAGAGAGCTATATACAAAACAAAAAATATTATTATAGATACTATAAATTATATATATAAAAGAATGCATACAAAAATATACGTTTATCATGTGCTATTAATTATTAAATCATTGTATATATGGACACAACAAAAGTCTTTTAACAAAAATGTGAAATGATAATGGTATTTAAAAGTCTATATAGATAAAATAAATATGCAAAAATATATATATATCCACACCGAACACACACACATATAGCCACACTGAAATTCGATTTCCAAATATATACAGATATATCGACATATTTATTGTTATAGTCATGCTAAAATTGTACAATATATACCTACAAGAAATATTATAAAAGACGGTGACAATTGAAACAAATTATTTCCAACTCAAATAAAATTACTTGTCAAAAATCGAAACATTATACAGAACTCATAAATGTGAGTACTATATATACGTACGTACATACGAACGCTGTTTCATCAGTATTTATACTTTGTGTTTAATTACCTACCATAAGACCCGACTTTCTACATCGTAAGTATATGTATACTACTTGCCTTGCAGAATTCATTGTAAATATTTAATAATATTTCACAGAAGTGAGACCTTGCTGGAGAAGATAATCAAACGAGAAGGGATATATGTAGTGAAGAGTATGTGTGTATATTATTTGGGGCACGTGTGTGTGTATTAGTCATTAGGTGGATACGATACAACTGATCTTTCCCCCATCCCTCTTTAGTCTCATTCATTCATTCATCTTTGTAAAACGAATGTGATGGCACACAAGACAATTCCAATTTGACTCTCGGCTTTGAATTCAAATGTACATTAAATTCACAGACAGAGAGAGAGAGAGAGAGATGCTCCAGTCTGGGGATAGCAGTTCATGTGTCCTCTGCAGTCTGCATGCATGTGCATGAGTCATCTAATCTATTTTATTGCACACGAGAATGCGTGTACCTTCCCCATAGATTAAAACAAAAGGGCAACAAATTTCTTGATGGTAGATATATACTATTACATTAATTTGACCATTTTGTGTACGCGTATATACACAAAACCAAATACAAAATCCAGGCAATTTATGCACTTTCATCTAAATACTAAATACATAATAATGCTCTGTTTCTCTGTTTCTGTACAAAATAGACATATTTGATAAGAGTTTCAAATTTTAAAAGTTTCTCATTCCATTTCATGTGTTTTAGTAGACGCGATATTATGTATGTTTGCTGTATTTATTGGGATGGCTCTATACATTTTTTATAAAAAGGGATGAGAGAACGGAAAAACCCGAGGAAATCCTCTCGTATATGTATATAATATATAAGAGGATTTACGAAAAATTGTGAGATGCAATGGAATAAAAAAATCAAATCTATGCCAAGTTGTCGAGTAAGCATGATGAGAGGATCCGAAGCATTACACACATTTAGCACAAGTCTACATATAGTGCGAATATCGAATATGTCTAAAAACCGTTCATTCCCTTTTTTATTATTAAGGGTATAAGGATAATAAAAGGGTGCTGCTATAGAAATATGTGCAAGTTGGGTATAAAGGGAATTCATTCGTGTATACTTACTTAGGTATTAAGTGTTTAGGGAAGCACAAAAAGTCACCCTTCTCTTCCCTTGGACGAACGGACGGAGAAATGGAATGAAATAATGGAACTGCAGTTATTTCCAGTGTGCATACATCGGACACGTACACACATAGAGATGAGTGGATACTGAACCTTGATAGATTAGTCTGTTGTCTTTATACGGGAAATGGAAAGTCCCTAGTCAGCCAGGAGCAGCTCAACTCAACGCACTTGAAGGGACAGAATTGCACTTGTAAGCTTGTAGGTACAATCAATACAAATGCTGACGTTTGTATATATACATATATACGAGTGGAGAGGAATGATGGAGAGCCTGGATGCTCTTGAAAATTGGGTAGATGCGGGTAGCCATAGCATTTCTTTCTCTAGCATGTATTCATATTCATACATAGAATACTGAATATCTGATCTAGACTAGAGGGTGACTCATGGTCACAGTGATTCCATTGGGAAGCCATGGAATCCGATCTATCTATATATATGACAACAGAAAACTCTATTACGATTCCTTCGCTTGCTTTGATATTGGCATCAGGGCCATCAGGCAAAGTCCTCAACATGCATATGTAGATAAAGGGACCCTAATGCTATTCTTCAGTGACATTTTTCTCATGTGGAATTGTCTGAGAATTACACCATCCACAATCTTTGTCATCTTTTATTCATCTCACAGTCCTTGTGATTAAATTGAGACTCCGTTTTTGCATTTCCATATTCTCCACTGTATGTAATTGTAATACTAATAGGAAATACAGATACAAGGAATAATCATTGAAATTTACGATTGTCAACAGAGAATGTGGACTGAGAACAACACATTTCAGATTGCATTCGTGTTCGTCTTCCTTTCCATGTACGTGGAACAAGGACAAAACTTGACATGACATACAATGACAAAAATATGTCGAAAGAGACAAACTGTATGTCAAACGTAATTAAAACGACAGTGCATTTAGTCATTGAAGCAAAAACGATGACCTTTGACAATGGATTTTGCATTTTGATGGTAAACAGTAAATTCTTTCTCTCAGTGGATTCAAAATTCAATTGAATGATACACTGAAATTGAAAACCAAATAGATTGAAACAGTTTTTGTACGAAAAACCCACGTTATTTATACTCTGTATACAAAAGCAATAAAATGGTAGGAAGAATATAACATGTAAATCGGAAAGAGTAAAGACAGCCTGAGTCTAGTTGCTCAAATGTATAGTTTGAATAAAGTTGAAAATTGAAAGGGAAAGTTTGTACGGCCTTGAAACGAAGAAGGTGTACAGAACAAGGTGAAATTGGGAATGAAACTTTCCACATATACGTCTGCTCTGTTATGATATGATGAGACTAATGAGGAAACGGGAACTTGCATGTAAGTATACAGTTGACACTGTTGACAGTGCTGAGTGTAGCAATTTTGAACTTATCTTGTATGACATGACATTTCAAGCACGGACTTGTTAGAAAGTCATTTCGGAGAAGACTCATGAGAGGAAAGTGACTGTGTCATTTCGTTTCAGTCCTCTCCCTAATAATTTACAGGTGAACCAGTTGGAAAAATTGAAATATGGGAAAATTTCAGGGTACCTATACAGCAAGGAATTCCAATATTTTTCCCCTCGGAGGAAATGAAATTGAGTTTCAGTACACTTGTGACGGTGTTACAATGACGCGACGAAATTCCCTACATTTATATACATAATATACAAATGTGTATGCCCGAGTAAAGTTGTACATACATATATAGATATTGGTCAGGATTCTATGGAGGATTCATTTTTGTCATTACCATTATAGGTATGACAATGACTGTAACTGTAACTATTACGGGGGACAATGGAGTACATTCAAATTATGGTGCGTAGCCAAAAATGCTAAATATAATGGTAAACATTGCAAAATTAAGGGTTTGTAGACGACTACAAAAGTCCCAGCTCATATACCCCCATGATAATGTACATTATAGGTATATATATAAGTAGAATGAGCTTTTGCCTTGGCCTTATGGCTGTGGTTTATGGCTGGTTTGACAGTGTAAGGTGTGTAGGTGGGGCAAAGGAAATTCGAACAAGTACATATATCAGCTCTAGCTCAACTCTAGTAGTTCTATTCTATTCTCCACATTCACACAGGATGTGAAATGTGAACAGTGGGAATGTGAGTCAGTTTTCAAGAAATCGATAAGACCTACACGAAAGAAACGATGGAATGGAATGGAAAACCCCCTGAAAATCATCCGAGAGTTAGAAACTGCGCCGCCGTCCTCCAGTACAAAAAACTATATGGAATAGCTAGCAGAAAATATTCTACGATGGAATATCCCACTGTTGTAATATCAAATACTCACTAAATGCTAAAAACATTGTATAGTTCATGGAAGAAAGCTCAGTCTTCTTTTTTTTTGCTTTTCTCTTGCCTCTGTCTCCTCTTTTTACCATCAAACCAAGAAAACTTAAAAGAGAGTTCATTTTTATTTTTAAATAAAATAGAGAGGAGAAAGAGAGAGAGAGAGAGAGAGAGAAAAGAATCTTTAAACGACACTCACATGATCATGATAGAATTAAACACTTTTTACTACGGTAATTTCTACATACATATTACGATAGAAATACATATACAGCAACATACATTTTTTACTGCTATACCTACATCAAAATACGGGAGTAGTCTTTTGAGTAGTCAGTAATGAACGCTCGAGTATTCCATCAAAATCGTTTAAGGGGTTTTAAAATAAAACTTGAGTGCACGCTTCAATTTGAGTAGTTAGTTTAGTTGAAATGTTGTCATGAGTTACCTACAGTTTTTAAAATGTATGCATGCAAGTATGTACATGCATGCGGGAAATAAGTTCTACTCTCTTTTGTTAGATTGCTACTACATATATGAATGTACATACATGTATATACGATATATATACCTAAATTTTCCTTTGGGATGATTACATATCCATATCTATTTGTATCTGTATTTGTGCATATTCTCCCCGTATTTCACCGGCTTCTGAGCACAGTGCAATTTTGATACAGACACAGTCGTGAGTGTACAAACGCTAACTTTAGAGAGAGAGAGAGAGAGACAGAGAGAGGAAAAGAGTAAGCGAGTCTGAAAACATACAAGAGAAATTCTAGTATCTGTAACTACAAGGCCAAACCGAAAGCAATGCATGTAATATATATAACTAGCTACTAGTAGTACATATTTGTATTCATATCCACAAATACATCCACAACGAACAACTACGAATGACTCTCTTTCTCTCTCTCTCTCTCTCTCTCTTTCTCTCTGCCTTTGAAATTTTGTGTGGGGAAAGGACAAGGAGAGCAGTGGAGAGTGGAGAAAAGAGTTGAAGAAGTTGGATTTCACTGTTTGCAAGTATAAGTGTGTATACTGTATATTAATTTTGAACACTACATTTGACTTGCTATGATATAACTACGTATGTTTGTACATGTGTATGTGTACATATTCAAGAGAAATGGAGAGAGGGAGAGAGAGAGAGCGTAACGGTGCTGGAGAAAAGGGAGCATGGGTATTGGTATGCGCATTGCCCTTATTTCGGTTCTATCGATTTTGGAAATTTGCTTCCTCTTTCTCTGTTCTGTTCCAGCTTGGTATGGCTAAGTGTTGACGACGATGACGGCGACGAGGACGACATTGGGAGAACACGGGAATAACTATCTCAGGGTATCAGGGCTCAAGTAAGTCCGTTCCGTCGGACTCTCCTGCTGCCTCACTTCTCTGTCTCTCTCTTTCTCTTTCTCTCATATCATATCATAGAACAGAAAACACACACACATTTTTAAACACATACACACACTCTTACACACATTTTCTTTTTGGTCCCTTCATTCGTTCGTGCATCCGCATCCTTCCCCGTCTCTGTCCTGTATCTCTGTCGTCACTCTGTCAAACAAACCCAGTGAATTCACAGAGCAAAACAAAATATCTCTGTGTGTGTCTGCTTGTCTGTCTCTCTCTCACTCCTTTCATTTTTCTCCCCCTTCTCAAAACTACTTCCATAAAACTTTCTCTTTCTCAAAAACTACTTTCCTTCTCACCTATTTTTTCGTTCTCGACCACTAAATTCTCCATTGAAAATTTAAAATTACCAAAAAAAATAGCGGAGAAGAAAATACTAAATCTTAAATAGTTACAGAATATTCTGCTACTCACAAGCATTGCGTAAAAGTAAATATCAACTCATGTTGCCACGTTTATTGTGAAAATATATATTAATAAAATTGTACATCTGTAAATATTCCGCAATCGTACCGTGTACATAAGCTGAGTGTATTTAAAAAAAAAAAAACGTTGAACGTTCTAATAAATCATCAAGAAAGAAATTTAAAAAAAGTGAATATAAATTTATCAAACAAAATATCATAAATAAAAATATATAATAAGAATTCATTCCAATAACGCATAGGAATATTTTACATAAAAATAAAATTTTCATTCTATATTGACTGTTGAAAGAGAGGATTTCTTGGTGCTGGGATATCACAATCATTTAATTTTTATCGAACGAACAGGAAATCTTTGATGGAATCATCGACATGCAACTATGCCTGAATAGGTAAGAAGTAAGAAAATTAATTTCATCATCATTATATTGTATTATTATTTCCATGCTACGCATTTTTCACGTACATTTTATGTACATAGATTTCTCCATTTCCATTTTATACCATCATAAAAAGTACAATGTACAATAAATCCTCATAAAAAAAACCTTCCTTGTTGTATTTAGTAAATATAGGATAGTATGTACTATTTACGGAATCAAATCAAATGCGATTGTACAAATCCATGATAATTCCTACCTTTGATCTACAGATAAAAGATATACTTTCCCTCTTTTACGCACAGTAAATACGTGCTTTCTCTTTGAGAAACGGATTTTTCTGGAATTTTAATTGGAAAACTTTTTGAAATGTGACGAAAGGGATTATTTTTAAACGATTATTTTCTCCTTCCTAAACTATTTAAGGAGTGAAAGCCTGGATTAGTTTTATGTATTAATGCAATTCCTGGGTAAAGTTACAAGAGGACTATGAATGACAATGCAGACTTTTTAACTTCGATTTCCCCCCCCCCCCCGTCACAGTGAATACTTGGCTAAATAAACGATGGGACGCCATCAGACCTGAGAGTGAGGGAATGAAAAAAAGTTTGCATCAAATATAGAGTGTTTAGTATAGGTATTGAATCATTGAATATATTGGGGAGGGGAAAGTTTCTCATTAAAATGGTCTTAAATTTCATTTAGAGTAAGGAAATACAAAAGGATTCACTCTGTGCCTCTGTTGAATTTAAATTGAATGTTAAGGCTTGAACTGGTTCAAATGGAAAATAATCAATTAATAAAATTCACGTTTTTTTTCTCGTCTCATCTCATTTTCAACTTTTTGAAAATTTAATCATAGATAGTTATAGATTTTTTTTCATTTCATGTAGAGTTTCCTTTCGGCCTTTCGCATATATATGTATATTACCTTCAAGTTTTTTTTCGACATGTATTAATTTCAGTGCAGAGTTTAGAGTTTGGAATTTGGGTTTAAATTAGAGACTGAGAGAGTATGGTCTCAAATCTCAGAGGTAAAAAACGGAATGAGAGCCGGGGGACTCTCATTTTAGACAATACATGTGTATAGACAAATATGTATATACATATGTATGAATTTTATACATTGTACATACATTGAAGTATGTATGTACAAGATCAAATGTACAACGGAAGGGAGTTCATGTGCAAGAAAAAATTGTTGACGTTGTCATAAAATGTTCGAACTGGAAACTTTTTTTTATACTCTGTATTTTAATACAAAAGGAACTCTTTACTGCACACTCCTATAGTCACTACAATCTATAATAAAGACTAGTTCTGAGTGCTGGTAGTGCTAGCAATACAATACATAGGTTCGACTCGAGTGAGAGAGAGAGAGAGAGAGCGCAGACGAACTGATAAATCACATATTTTTTCGTCTTCAAGGGATTTTCATATATTTTATAGGTAGAGAGCAAATCAAGGAATAGAATTTATAGTCGTGAAATAAAATACTACGTTTTATAAAAAGTCATAATTTTTAAATGAATTTCCTCGTACACCTTCATGAACATGAAGCAATAAAAAGAACTTGTACTATAATTTACAGTACACACTTATTATTATAATGAAACGACATGTACATAACATGGAACCATATTTTCAGATCTTTTCTCTATATTTCATATTATTATTATTATGGCTATGATTTTTTTTTGACCTGTACAAACCAACAAACTAACAAACGAAACACACACACACACACAATCACAGTAACTAAACAAACTTTCTTGGTATTCCTTTTACTTTCACTATTTACAAACTGATTCCTTTTTTTTCTCTAAGGACAAATAAATATGAAGAAACAATTTGGGAGTCATTTTGTTTAGTTTTCCTTTAAACAAACGGGCCTTGGAGACTATACCATTCTGTAAAAGAAGCATTAAAAAATATGTAGCACAATCCGTTTCGGGAACGTCCGTCACGTGTAGGGAAATGATGTAATTTCTTATGTTTTCAACTTTCAACTTCATCGAGTCTGACCATTTGTATTTGTATAGCATGCATGTAAGGAGCGTGCCCGGGTAATAATGTTATTATGCATCAAAGTATTCGTGTTCATATGGTAGGGACGACAGTAGAGTGTAAAGATCGAAGACATTACCATATGATATGATAATGTGTACGAAGCTTTCCAATTCTATAAAACAGTCTATTATTATTCTGTTTTGCTCCTTCAAAATTTTCTCTCTCATTCCCCCTTTCCGTTTAGACACATCTCTCTCCGAGTACATACTTTGTATTCAATTGAAACTTTAATGACTTTCATATGATTCGCATGTGTAATACAGATGTGTGTATAGGAATAGCCTACTCCAAAAATAATCTATAAATATGCCCCATTTTTATTGTACCGTTTCCAGCCAATACGTATACCGTTTTAATACAAACAATGTAATACAGGGAGAAAGACGACGTACACAAGAGATAATGTAAACGGAAAGTGTGAATTTTCAATATGTGCAGAGAGAAAGAGAGAAGGAAATGGAATTATCAGTATATAGACAGCAGTAGAAATTTCCCTGCTGCAATGGTTGTTGGTTGGTTTTTTTTTGACATTTTCTATTGTCTGTATTTTGCACGTGTAAGCAAAGGGAGAAGCTATATAATTTTCTTGAAATATTAAATGATTTTGACTTTGTACGAGCTTCCTTAGTTCCGAGCTTCGCTATGGATTTACAATTCACTTACAGAGCGTACAGGATGTCTGTAAATGTATAGTATTATAAAAATTAAAAAAAGTGGGAATCCCCTGGGTGGAAAACTTTAATTTCGTAACATATTGTAGCTGTAATATTTACATTGCACTAAATTATGTTATGCCTTGCTTGGTTATCTAGGGAAACCTTTAGTTTTAAATGTATTACGTACATACTTGAATAATTTATTTAATATACATATATAAAGTAATATGAATCAACGAACACACACACGTACATTATGTACTAGAGTAAATAGACCGGATATTAAGTTTAATATTTAAAGTAATTATAATGAAGATCCACGATTCCACAATGTCGTTAAATGTTAAATCCGCCTGGAGATGTAGATGTAGCTATAAATATGTACACATAGTGTGGGTATTTATTTACTCGACGATGACTGTGGTACTCGTACTGGCTTGTAAACCTATAATCTAGTAATATTAGCCAGACTAATTATATTTGCCCTTTATCCTCGGCTCTTGTCTCTCTCTCTCTGTGTGTGTGTCTCTGGTTTACAATACCGGAGAACGCAGTAAGTTGTAGATTATAAAGGGAAATGGCTCAAAACAGCATGCTCGGTTTTTGTATACTCTTTACTCTTGAACGCAGGAAACAGACGGACAATATTAAATTGAGGGTCAAAAGTATTCGCTATAATATGATTTCCACATACCAATTCCCTCAACGTTAATGAGCAAACAAATTTCCCGGATTATGATTCACAAGTCACATACACATTATTTCCGTCTTTTATGATTACGTACATCGTTTGTACATCACATCATCCTCACTGCATTGCCATCAAAATAACAAAGGGAGAAAAGGAAAAGAGAAAGTCACAAACTGACGAGGAGTGAAATGTGGAGAAAGCTCATCGTTTGTCCAAAGAATTAAGAATTAAGAGCTAAAATGTCGTCTACTCTTTTGTTGTCACATCTCTCAACTCTTGTTTGACGTATGTCACCATAATATTCTATGCGAATGAATATTAATTAACTTGTTTTCGTGCAAGTTTGCAAGGAACAAATGAGCAATTCGATCCCTTTATTTTGTAGGCATGGGAAACTTTTTGCAAATTTCGTAATTACATTATTACTATTCGTTTGTTTACAAATATTTCCGAGAATTGATTTGGAACTACGCAGAATTTACAAAACAGAAATATATATATCCGCCAACCGCATAGTTTCATATTCTTTGTGTCTACACAAACCAAGTATTCATGTTGATGAACAAGATTTTGTTTTACACACACAGTAAAAGGAAATATGGAAATATTATTATTATTATTATTATTATGACTGGAGAGGAAGAGTTTTGGTGTCATTTAAATTATGGATTGTGATTGTCTGACGTTTTTATATATATTTTGTGATTTTGATACAGAGTGTTCACATGTAGCCGTGTATTAGAATATGCACAAGATCAAGAAAGGAATAAAGAAGAAAATCAAAGGCAAGAAGGGCAAAGCCAAAGAAGACGATCTATTTGATCCTGAACAGTTGGCCAAATACAAAGAAGAACTTGATAAAGCCGCCGCACTTGCAGCTACATTCACCGACGGAACTCAGAACTCAGCTGACCCCAACGACTCACAAGACGAAGAGGATTTCTCTTCCGCCGCCGGCCCAGCCACTAAATCCCACGAAGAAGACGAGGAGTGGAAAAAATTCAAGCTCCTCACATCCGGTGTTGATAGTATCCTCAAGAAAACTTCGGGAGATCTTGACCGTATCAAATCCAGTAGTTATTTTCAAAGGATTGCACCCCAATCCACACTTATATTCCCATCATCATCCTCCTCATCTCAATGTCAACAACAACAACAACAACATCATAATTACGGTTCTCACGCCAGACCCCCAACTCGTCCACCACCAGTAACAACTCAACATCATCAGTCAGAGCAAGACAAGAATAAAGGAGGTCGTTGGGTTGGATTTGAAAGTGGACACGGACCCACTGCATCTGACGACGAAACTGAAGAAACACATCAGGTATCCATCCATCTACCAATCCACTAAAACAAATACAAACAAACTTTATCATTGTGTGTACAAATTTGCAAATTCTTTTATTTATTCGATTTCTAATAAATATACATCCATTTGTCACTTTTTCTCATTCCTCAATCCTCAATCGAGAAAATCAAATCCCACACACAGACACAAACACACACAAGAGAATACGGAAAATCGATAGAAAACGCCCGTCTGGCTTCCCTTTTCTTATTCTTTACTTATTCTTTACTTATTTACGACGACCTTCTTGTTAGTAATCTCCACATGATAGACTTGAGCTAAATGAATGAGAGCATGAAAAAGTACCGAAGAAACCCTGTATTCTTTCCTCTATTATCATTCTGACCTGGTATATAAAATATATGTATGTGTTCAGTGCAGTGCAGCTGACACTCAGTTCCTGTCGTGACTGCAAAATGTAATTTCTCTATATACATAGCTCCAAGTGTGTCCGTACTTTCCTTTTCTCTCTCCCTTTTTTTTAATATCCAAAGTCCTTCACAGTCCCAAACTTTTGGACAAACAAGAAAGAAAACAATCACACGAACGTTCAAATGAAAATCCAATCTGGTGTTTTTTTGTTTTGGTTTGACTAAAAAAAAACAATCTAAAAATAATAGCTGGGGATACAAATTCGTGATTAGCTTCATTGAGTTAATGATGTTTACATTTTCTAATGTGGTGTTTTCACTTGCTCTCGTTGACTTTTAGACAGACGGAAGTGATCCAGCGACTGGAGTCAAATCATCAGAAGGAGTTGAAGAGAAAGATCTCGAGAGTCCGGATGTGGAGACGATCCAAATAGAAGATGATATATTCGATACATCTTTCGTGGATGCAGTTGCCACTGGAGACATCAAATTAGCGTATATCCCCGACAGCCCTGTTGATGAACTCCAAGGGGATGATCCATTTGATACGTCAGCCGTTGCGGACGTAGTCAAAAAGATCGAAGAGGAAGAGAAACGTCAGAAACGAAAAGTTAACCTTGGACTCGCCGTCAACGTTCTTACAAATAAAGAATCCGAAGGGACTACTTCGGCAGCCGTTCTTGCTCCAAATAATAATAATAATAATAATAATAATAAAAATAATAGTAGTGTTGGTCGTCCGGGAGATAGTAAAAAGAAACGACGTCCACGTCCACATCATATCAATTTATTGGGGAGTTTTGATGATGTGGGTGGTCCAACACAATTAGACTTATCACCTGACGATCCTAGTGGAAGGAAAGTCCGAGCATCCTCACCTGAGAGACCCGCCGATTTATTTGATGCTCTCCTCGACAATGATTTCGTGGGGGACGACTCATTAGCACTCCCAGCAGTTGGTGTGGTGTCCGTGAGTAGTGGTGACGTGAAAACAAGAGACTCAACCACCACCGCCACTGTCGGAATCTCTGAAGACTCTTTGAATTTGAAAGAACTCCTTAGTGAATTTGATGTAATTAGTGAAGTGAAAGAGGATTTGAGTTTGAGAGGAGGGAATCTTGCATCATTACTTGACTCTCCACCGGATGCTCCTGATGATGATGAGTTTGAAGACGAATTTGCTGCTTTAGCTGCCGAGTCCTTACATAAAGAACATTTAGAGCCGCAATTAGGATCACATAAATCCACACCAAGTCGACCGCCTCCACCTAAAAAACCACCACCACCAACATTAGGAAATAATACAACATCCATTTCACCCACTTCAGGATTTGAAGTTGTTGACGAGCCGGAGGAGAACAGTGAGCCGGATCCATTTGATACAACATTTGTGGAGAATCTCCCAGTGGGGAAATCTGAATTGAAATTAATTCAAGGTGAACTTCAAAGTGTGGACAATAATAATAGAAATAAAAATGATGTGGATGAGGATGAATTTGATTTCAATCCACGGGAGGGAGAATCCCCATCAGAGCGAGTAGTCCTCGTTTCCAATCTATCTATACACAAAGACTTGTTGGGTGGGAGTTCGACGGATTTGAGTTCTTTAGTTACAGTTGATCCGATTCGACCTGTCAGTGACGGCCTCATTGAGACAGAAATCCACGATCCATTTGATACGTCTGCTGCAGAGGGTTTACTCCCTGGGAAAGCAGAGCTCAAATTGTTAGAACAAGAATTTTTACAAGTAGAGCAACAACAACATCAAGGGAATAATCCGACGTGTTCAGGGACGACGACTGCAGATGCGGATGACTTTGATGACTTTGATCCAAGGAAAGACGAAATCAAAGATTTAAAGAGTACTCCAATTCTTCCTCCTCAAGTACCTGAAATCCATCCTTTGGATTTAATTGTCGAGTCCGAAGCACACATTGAGACTTGTATACAAACTTTAATCCCTGATAATGTGAATGACATTGAATTAGATCCATTTGACACGTCAAGTGTGAGCACGTCCATTCTTCCAGGGAAACTTGAATTAAAATTGCTGGAAAGTGAATTAGTTCCTAATAATAATATTATTTCGAGTTTGAATAGTCAAACAACTACTTCTACGAAGGGTATTGATCAACTCTCCGACTCGGAATTTGATCCACGAGAAGCTGAAGAACCACGTGGATTCGGAGGAGTGTGTGCAAATAATCCTATAATCGAGACCACACAGGATATTTTAAATTCCATTCATTCTTCTGAACTCATCCCCGCTCAAACTTTGACTCCATTCACAGCCAGTGCAATCACTGAAGAAATCTATTCGGATCCATTCGATACTTCCAATTTTGAAGGGGTAAAATTCTCATTCATAGAAATATATATTTAATTATTTAATAATCAAGGAACGTTTCTACATTTTTCAATCATATTAACATTTAATTTAATTCTTTGTTTTTTTTTTTAAAAAAAAAAAAAACAGGCTCAAAACCTACCAGGGAAAGCAGAATTGAAATATTTGGAGAAGGAATTGTTGAATTCCAGTGTGGACTTTCAACCACCGAGTCTTCCAACTTTCGTCCCGATTACTTCATCCACCACAATAACGAATACGACAACAAGTTTTGGTGAGCCACCAAAACGTCCACCCCCACCAGAAAAGAAACCAGAACCACATCCATTGGATGAACTGAACGACGATCATCATAATTCATTGGATCATCTCCTACTTCAACCACTCACAACCGATCAATTCGACGACATAACCAATTTTGACGATCCATTTGACACGAGCATTGCAAATTCCATTGTTCCAGGGAAAGCGGAATTAAAGATACTTGAAGCGGAATTGGGTTTCATTGATTCTCCGGGCTCTCATCGACGACTATCTGACCCGGATTTCAATCCAAGAGAAACTGTTCATCCATCTTGTAATCTAAATAGTGCTCCACTTGTGCCACAATCCGCCTCCACTGTACAAGCACAAGCTAGTTTACAATTGGAGGAAGTGGACCCATTTGACACTTCAGCTGCGGATACGATTGTCCCCGGTAAAACGGAATTGAAAATTCTAGAAGCGGAACTTTTGTAATTCAAACTATATTCATTTGACATTGACATTCATTCATTCGTTTGTTCATTAAACCAACGAAACACAGAAACGAATCAGTGAAAGTGAAAGTGAAATTCACTTTCCCACTCAAAGTTTTGTTATAAGAAATTAATTACGATATTCAAACAACTTGACTAAACAAAAACAAACAAACAAAACCAAAAATGGCTACCAAAGGTTTTAATCCATTCCTGTCGGAAGCAGATTATGCTGCTCCAGCACCACAAGCGGAAGCTGCTTCCGCCTCGAATCCTTTCCTTGATTTCGGAGCTCCATCAGTAGACAAACCTTTTAGCTCGATGACGACTTCTTCCACCACTGGGAATGACAATCCATTTTTTAATCCTTTTGGAGCACCCGCACCAGCTCCTCCTCCACAAACATCTTCATCATCATCCTCATCAAACGCCTTTATATTTTCGGACTCGACTTCAAACGTATCTGCGGCTCCAACAACTGCAGGAGGAAATCCATTTGCAGCCTTTGTTGATGCATCCACCACGTCTTCATCATCCAATGGACCCTTTTCAACTATGGACACAACCACTACGGATGCCAATAGTAATATGTGGGGTCACGTCCCGGCCTCCGTCGTCCCAGAACCCATTTTCATGATGGACACGGGCCCAGATGAAACCATTTCTTTCTTTGACTCGGGTGGGGGACAGGAAACGGATTTATCAAGTGGAGCTTTTGATGGGAGTGGTGGATTGACTCGACCTCCACCAGCCTCAGTTCCACAATCCACACAGGAACTATTGGACTCGGTCACAGGAGCTTTGGAAGCCACATCTGATAGTTTAATGGACAGACTTCGATTGACACAACCCAGCCCCATCAATTTAGCACCCAGTCCAAGTCCTTCACCAAGATCCCCATCACCAGATTTATTAGGGGATGATCCTCCTCCACCGCCTCCTCCCTCGGCCAATCCACTACAACCTTCCCCACATCAAGTGGATAATATCATGGACTTATTTGATAGTCCACTTCAACCCCAATTATCATCCGGTCCCAAGTCTAATATTGATATCCTTGGCCTTTATAATAATTCAAATACACAACAACAATCACAACAACAACAACAACAACAATCACAACAGCCTGCAAAACAACAACAACAGCAACAGCAGCCACAACAGCCACCATCAGTTTCGATTGTAAATAATACAAATTTATCTGAGGATTTATCTACTACAATAGGGAATTTAGTAGAAACTACAATACTAACGACTACAGACGCGACGAAGGTACAAGTTGAGCAACAATCACCCAATTTTAATTCCGTTTCCACGACGAGTAATGCGAATGACATATCCAATCATGTGGAGGTAGGCAGACCGACAGCAGTGCAAATAAATGCAAATATTATAAAGAGCCCGGTGAGTCCGGAGATTGTTCCCGCAAAACCAATACCAGTACCAGACGTAGTTGATGTGCAAATTCCTATTATGAAACCCATGGAAATACCAATACAACAACAACAGCAGCAACAACAGCATTCAACTCCGGTCGTCGTAAATGAGGAGCCAGAGTTTACAACGCCGGTCACACCAGTCCGAGCTCCACCACCAGAACGACCCAGACCACCAGCTCCCACAACCAAATCCCCTGTCCACGAGTTCAAACCATTACCATCGAGACCTCCTCCACCGGTTCCTCCAGCACCAAGAATGACTCCATCCCCACAGCATCAACCTCATCCATCTCCTCATCATCAACCATCATTTGTTCCACATGGTCCTCCACCTCCAGTACCACCACAATCATTGCCTCTGAAATTGAGTGGAGATGGACATGGGCATGGACATAGTCATGGGCCTCCTCCAGCTGTCCCACCACAACCACATTATCAACAACAACCCACACCACCATCAATTCCATCGATGCCACACGTCATTCCTCCAACATTTGAACACCAACAACAACAACAACAACCGCTAACTTTTGATAAGCCACCACCACCACCATCATCCTCCTCACCGTTTGCAGAGCGCACGATGGCGACGACAGCAGAAACAGCCAAATCCAATTTGGCGTCGATATTTGGAGGAACAGACATTGTGGTTAACCCACCGTCAACCGCAACAGCAACTTTCCAACAATATGACAATGAGACCAAGGCTACTTCTGCTTCTCGAGCTCCTGCTGCATTTGATGACTTTGATGCCAAATTCAACAGTATTAGCAATGAGGAGGAGAGCTCCGCTTTCCCTACTATAATTACCACACAGACTGGGAGTAGCAGTGGTGGTGGTGGTGCATTCGGGGATCCTTTTGGTGGTAGCGGAGTTAGTTCATCTGCTCCGGATGCTGGAGCGAGTGATTCAGGTATATTTTTATACTTACATAAATCCATCAAAATTTGACATATTTATTCCCATTGTTGATATCTTTCCTCGTATTTCTCGGTCATAAAAAGTCGAGTCAATTTTATTTTACCTACAATTTTCAAGTATGTATATATTGGTGCATTTGATTGTGAGTAGTTACAAGTAATCGAATTCACAATAGATATACATATGAGGAGAAAAATCTATAAAAATTTCCTCCTCACAATCTCGGAATGTGATTAAATGTATAAAGCAATCTCTTTGAGTGCCTTCACACTGCACTTGAACATGAGAGGGATTTGAAAATCCACAGTGTGTTAATCGATTATATATATCCATTTGACACATTTCCTTTGGCATTTTTCTCTCTCTTTTTGTGTGGTGGTATTACAAATTCGTTGGATAACTGATATGCATCTGTATTATTCTGTATATAGTTGCTCAAAACTTGTGTATAGCGATTGTGTCTATCGTGGATTTATTTGTTTTAATAATCCGCGTTCATTATATTGAAAAATGAGTTTATTTGTATTTGTTTTGATATTTATACAATGTGGGGAACTAAATACATAGTTGAAGTTGAACAATTGTACTGATTTTCTATAATAATATGTGTATTTAAAGCGTGGGGGAGTAGTGCGGCAAGTACTGGATTCGGAGATGATGGATCCGTTGGTTTTGGTGGGGATGGATTTGATTCCTTCCTGCATATGACCGAGCCTCCTCCAGTACCTCAAAGTACACCAGCCAAAATAAAGAGAGAGGAAGGAGATGAGGAGGATGCAGAACAAGATCTCGCTATATTTATCAGGTACATACATAATAATGACATAGCACTATACCAATAGCCGAGAGCACACATCTGTAATTGGGACAGACATGCTCGATTCTATATTGGTGTGTGTGTGTGTGTGTGTGAGTGAGTGTGTGTGTGTGTGTGTGTGTGTGTGTGGGCATAATGGGCGTATGTGAGTACATTATTGTGTCTAATACAGTTTGTCTGTGTCTGTGTTTATTGTTTTATTGTCCGGATTGTTTGGATTTCCCAACAGACCACGAACTGACGAACTAAACTTTGGTCTAGCACCCGCATTAGCACCGCCCCCACCAAAATCTCCAGCAATCTCTACAAATTCCGCCTATAGTGAAGACAGTAATAATGCATTTGTGCCGTTCCTCTCATCCGCACGGGATACAACGTACGATGCAGCATCCGCCACAACTCAATTAAATCGAACAGACTCTCAAGAAACGCCACAAACTCCATTATTTGAGGAAGATACCTCTCAACCGTTAGAAGATTTCCCCAGAATCAAATATGAAGGAGATGGGTTTGAAATGCATATGCGTCATCCAAATAAGAAAAAAATTACTGGGCAAAGATTTTGGAAGAAAGTTTATGTTCGAGTTGTGATACAAAATGAAACGCCGATTGTACATATTTTCAATAATAAAGGAGATAAAGATCCTTTCCAGGAGATCCCACTTCAACCATGTTACTCTTGCTCTGAGATTGGAGCACAACAATTTGACCAATTCGGTAAAATCTTTACGATGAAAATCCAATATATATTTTACAAGGAACGCCCAGGAGTTCGACCGGGTCAAATCTCTAAAGCTGGAAGAATTTCAGATAAATTATCACAATTTGCTGCCTATGCTATTCAAGGAGATTATCAAGGCGTCAAAGAATTCGGCAGTGATTTGAAAAAATTAGGTTTACCCTTAGAACATTCTCCTCAAGTGAGTCATCTTATCTTATATATACAGAGAAAAACCCATAATAATTATGTATATTGTTTTTGCTCTCGTGTTTGTGACCATTATATATGTAATTAATTCGTGTTGTCAATTCATTAATGTCATGTACAGATTTCCCAGATGGTAAAATTGGGAACTCAGACCTATGAAGAACTGAAAGCATTTAGTGCTGTAATTGAAGAAGCTCTTTTCAAATTGAATGTTCATCGTGATCGTGCCATAACATATAAAACTGAAGAAGTTCAAGTGACTCTAGTTGATGAATATTACGTTGAACAGGACATTTATGGTGTGGTCACACGACAAATTGCCAGAGTTCGGCTATATTTCCTCTCTTTCCTTTCTGGTGAGAATATTTCTATGGATTCAAACGATTTCTAGTCAACCTTTCCCTCATATGTACATGCATGTGTAATCAGTGTCTGACTGAAATGTATTTTTTTGAAGGTATGGCTGATGTTGAAATGGGACTAAATGATCTTCGTCGGCAAGGGAAAGAAGTCGTTGGACGACATGATATTATTCCAATTGCCACAGAAGAATGGTATGTGCTATTTTTTAATGAGCTTATCACTGTAAATCATAAATAGTTAATACATGTTTGTTTAATTCCATACAATTAAATGAATTTTATAGAAGAATTATTTACGACTTTTGTATCATTCAGTTGTCTATAGTCTGTCACATATAATTACTTACTAATAATAGCATCATCGTGTGTGGCTTTTTTATTTATTTAAATATATAGGATCCGTACCGAAGAAATTGAATTTAGTAACTGCGTCCAACTCGATGAATTCGAAGCGACCAAGACAATCAAGTAAAGTATTATTTATTATCATCATTATTTTATTTTTTGTAATGTATACTAATTAAGTAAAAGTTGATTCCGAAACATATATGAATGAATTGAATTATATATGGATTGGATTCCTGATTAGATTTAAACCACCGGATGCCTGCTACATTGAGCTTCTCAGATTTCGTGTCCGACCACCTCGTCATCGTGAACTTCCTTTACAAGTGAAAACCGTTTTTACAACGACCGGGAACCGTATTGAAATCCGTAGTGACATCCTCGTACCAGGATTTACAAGTCGGAAATTGGGTCAAATTCCATGTGAGGATGTCTGTGTTCGATTCCCCATACCTGAAGCCTGGATTTACATGTTTCGTGTCGAGAAACATTTTCGATATGGCTCCGTCAAGTCAGCCCATAGAAGGTACACACACACACACACACACACACACACACGCACACACTCATTCATCATACAAATACCCCCACTCCCCCCCTTTTCATATACATAGTCAACAATCGATAATAACATTATAAATACCACAAATCCTTCACCTCTCTTGTTCATCAAAATCCATGGTGAACTTGTGAACTTGGAGAACGACGACAATTTATGATAATACACACACACAAAAAAACATGTCTACATGATACTGTCATGTTGAGCACATTTCTTATGCAGTAAAATACTCAGACTGGTCTCCTCAACATCACATTATACATAGGTTGTAAATAGTGCATGACCATTATAGAAAGGTCATTTCAAATTACGTGAGGTGTAGGAAAAGTTATACACAGTATCGCTACATCATTTATATTGTATATACATTTTATATTGCTCACGTGTACAGCTGTATACTTTCACTCGACTTGTTTATGGTATGGTATTTTGTCTGTACAGGAGAGGAAGAAAAATCAATAATAGAGTCGATAAAAAAAAGTCAAATGAGGTTGATAAAAGGAGCGCATACATAATACATGGTGCTACAAGCTACAAAAGCTACTACTACTCACTATGTAACTTTAATAATACAAGTATGAGGAAATTATGTTATAACACTGCAGAGTAGTCTAAGGGAAGAGAAAGTATGGGTACAGGAGAAAATCCAATACGAACATGTCTAATTCTTAATTGTTCATTCTTCGTCTTCTTTTTCAATGTTTCCAGCATTGACTGATGATTATCCATAGCCTATTTTTTCCGTATAGAGCTCTGAAAGTGAAGTTGAATTTAGATTCCGTTTGGACTTGAATGAGAATTCCATCAAGCAGAAAAATACAAATACAGTGGAGATTTTGTGGTAGGAAGCCAGTAGTGAAATTTCACCCGGTCCCTGGTGAAATCTTTTTCTTTTTTTTTTGTTCCTTTTCCTTTTAAGATAGATTGCGTACAAACATGAATGCTCAGCAAGTCATGAGAAATAGAACTCTCTTACACACTTAAGTATCTGTATATGTGTATACCTAGGGTACATACAAATTTAGCCTAGATAAAAGAGCATAATAAATGAGAAATATACATGTATGAAATAAGAACTGAAATAAGATAGTCAGTCATATGTATACATACATACAGCTACGTATATAAATGTCTACATACATGGTTTCAAATTTTTCCCCATTTGCTGTACAAACTATATACAAAAACAGTTTCCTTTCAATATATTATGCCGTATGAAAAAATAATGAATTTTTGTCTACTATATATGTACACACAGGAGTGGGAAAGTAAAAGGGATTGAAAGATTTCTGGGTGCAGTAGAGGCCGTGGAACAAAGTCTCATGGAGGTGACAAGTGGGCAAGCAAAATATGAGCATCAGCATAGGTTTGTCTTTGTCTTAAATTTAGACTAAATTTCTTGATTTTAATGGAATTGAAATGTGATATTCTCCGTTGAGTACAAGTATATGCAAAGAACTTCTATATTACAGAGAATAAATGAGAGAACATGTGAAATAAGTTGATGAATTTCCTTGTTCCAAATCAATACATAATACGCATACTAATGTACGAAAATATTGATTTTCTAGGAGTATAGTGTGGCGTATTGCGAGATTACCAAAGGAAGGACAAGGAGCCTACGTAAGAATATTACTGTACATTATTGAATGGAATGGATTTAAGTTATCTTTTTTTTTTGCCATATTTGATAGTCAAATAGATTAGTACATAATAGTAATCGACAGTTGAAATAATGAATTGTGGCAGTAAATAATTATATATAATGTAATGTTGTGGATGTTTTTAGTCTTCACACTCCTTTTTCTGCCACATCAATCTTCAAGCTCATGAGCAAATCCCTGACAATCTGTCCAAGCACTGCTATGTGGAGTTTACAATGCCACACACAACGGTGTCGCATACGGTGTGTCGGTCAATAGCAGGTGAGAACTATATATACATAAAAAACACTTTTTCGTTCCATTTTTTCTTCGTCTGAGAATGTGACATGTGCAAGACATGTGAATGATAAATACATTCAAATTGGATTCATATTTTCTTCTTCTATATATATATATAGTTCCATCATGTGAAGAGCCGCCCGAGAAATGTGTCAGATATTTATCTCGTCACGAGTACATTGTAGAAATTGAACATACTCAAGGCTTCACACCCGCTTCTTACAATCTTGCTGCCGCTGTCACGAAGAAAGAAGAAGAACCGAAAGTGGAGGAAGTCGCAGCTCCTACCGATCGTACTGACAGTTGGTTCCCAACTGAAAAACCTAAAGATGATGATGATTCTGATTTCTCTGACTAATCAAAATTTAAACAAAAAGAAACAATTATTATTATTAATCTGCATTTATTTTGATGAAGATGAAGAACTAATCAAAAGTATTTAATCACAAAATACTAAACATGAAAATATATCAGTACTGAATCTAACTATACTTATACATGGGTTTAAGATTAATATATAAAAAATAAGTAATTATATAAATTTAGTTTACGTACACACACACGCAGGAAGAATATCATAAAAGGTTTTGAGTTTTGATCTTGAGTTCAATTTTTAATTTGAATTATGTTATCCACTAAATAATATTTAGTACATGGAGAATCATAAGGGAAATACAGTTTGTAGACTTCCATTAACTGTTAAGTAATTTCAGGGCTATGATAATAATTAAATTATTGTAGACTCAGTATATAGGTAAAATAAATAAATACACATAAATGTGTATATCGATAGTGAAATACAGTAGAATTTTGATTTTACACTATGGGCCGAGTACATGTGTAAACATTTGGAGAAAATTTATATGAGTGAATATGTATGAATGAATGAATGATCAATGGGATTTCTTTTGGTAATGCTTATCGTTAGTTTGTATTCTTACAAAATGTCAAAGTCAACAATGAACCCGTTTAATGTCTCATGTCTCACCCACACCATTAATGGAAAAATAGAATGGCGGCAGCGTTAGTTTTTGTATTCTTTCCAGTGTACACAGTTGTATATATTTTTCAATTTCATTTTATGTTGAAAAAATGCAAAAAAATACAATCTTCTTTTGTATTTAACTGGTTCACACTAATGATGATAAAGATAAAGAATGCATGCATGCGTACATATAGTTGAATCGTGTATGTAAATGAAATGAATTTAACAGTGAGTCATGACTTTGAATATTCATAACATGTAAGTGGACTATCTGTGAGAGAGAGGATGATACATGTAAATAATGTATATATATATATATCCAACTAAATAGCTTATGTATTATTATTATGTGTGTACACCCAAGTAAATACCCCCCACCCCCGTACATACCTAAACTAACCTAATTAAGTAAAAAAAAAGAGCGTAAAACATTTACAAGGAAAAGGAAACAAAGACGAATAACGTAGTGATTACAATGCAGGTTTTAGAAACACAACTGAATAAATTCAAAAGCCATGGAACTCAGTTCCGGCCAAGAATTGTACATTTTAACCTAAATATGTGATTGTCACGTTGATATTTTTAAGCTTTACTTTCTAAAAAAAATTCTTTTTCCTTCTCTCTGTTTATACTTTCTCTCTATATTTCTTTTTTTGTTCTTTGTCCAATCTGCTCATCTACGTGTTTTTTTTCCAGATTATTTCTTTCCTGTACACTACGTAACTAATACATTAAACTTTTCTAACCTTTCAAACCTTCACAAGTACTATGTATGTAATGTCTATGCCAGTCTATGGGCTATTTTTTAAAAAACAGCAAGTAGTGTTTGTGTTTGTAATTTGATAAGATTATTTATTATGTGCATGCTCATTAACAGAAAAATTATGGTTAAATTATTAATTGGCAAGTAGGGATAAGTATACTGTGTATTTAAAGGCAAATTTGTCCTTGTTAAACTATATATCGTATGTAAATGTGTATCATATAAAGGATTAGAACAATATAGAATTAAAAATGTAATCATGTGAATTCATGTGCCATATGTTACGTTCGAGTTATTCGAGTAAAAAACATGTGGTGCAAAGTGCAGGGACAAATTTGCAATATGTATAAATTCAAATTGTACATACTTTATCGGATACAAAATTGAGGCGATTGATTCAGAGCAAACTTGGCTAAATTGAGACTCATTTTAATTGACTATGTAAATATCTATATATATCTAAATGTACACAAAATAATAATAATAGAGAGAGAGAGAGAGAGAGAAAGCGAAAGCAAGGGAGGATACAAGTTGAACGGTACTCAGTGTAAAATGTATAAATATAAACAAAGCTTTAGATATATTTAAATTACGGGGACAAAATGAAGATTATCGAATTATTCAATATAATTCATAATTGGAAACTTTTGTCTAGGCAGCAATATACCAAAGGGTTGTGAATGAGCATCAAAGGGTCGAAGACAGGGTTTTAATACAACTCAAGTCAAAATCCTAACGATGTTACTTTTAAATAATATTTAATTAAGGAAAAAGAGAGAGTGAGAGAGTATAATTGATAAAACTTCTAATGAAATATTATATATGGTATATAATCAAATGATTATCAACTAATATAATGTTCGATATAAGGTTGCGTATTCCTTTTTTTTGTCTTTTCTCTCGTGTAACTTTTCTACTTTCACCACTTTCACTTACTTTCATTTTAAATTGTTGTGTTACTATATACTGGAAGTCTCGAGAGAAGCTGCCGCTGCCTAATTTTTCTAATACATATTCAAGTATCTAGTTTTTTGCCTTCATCTCATTGTCTTGTCTAACCTGATTAATGTAATATAACTACAATGTGATACTTTAATTGATACATAATTTTCAACAAGAAAGAAAAACAATTTATTTATTTTAGCGTGGATTTGTTATGTGGTAAGTAAGTATTTTTTAGAGAACAAACGATAAGATATTCGACAAAAAAGGCAATTCCCATGAATATAGACAATAAAACAACGTTTCAATCAAACAAAATTAATATTATTATTATTGTTAGTACTATCGTATTCTGATTTGGTTTTTTCTCCTGTATGAAGTGCATTTGTGTTGAGCGTATGAATGAATGTAAGGCTATACAGAAAACTCAAGTACTAATAATAATGAATCATTATCTATTATATTTTAATGCAATGATTAACGAGAGATAGGGAAAAAAGAGTATAAAAAATAAATGCAACAAAGATTTAGAGTGACAATGATTTGATTTTTTGTCATCTTACACTTTTTTTCGAGTTGAGATTGATAAATTCTAGAGTCTAGAAGACAAAAGTTATAATATATGTAACAGTTACATTGTAACTACATATACTTATGTACATACACAACGTCTGTAAATATTCATAAGGATGCTGATTGCAAATGAGAATAAATATGTATAATTTATTCTCACAAAAAACTGTATATGTATAACTGTAATTGTGTTGGGTGTAAATTAGTGAAAGCAGACATGTACAAATAGTCGAATATATTATATTAATAAAAAAAGAGTCTATTAATTATGCAAGAACAAAAAAAAACAATTATGAGGGAAGTCTCAGAGGAAGAAGAAATAAATAAATAAAGTACATATACGTAAATAACTAATACTTTTAAAATCTTAAGGGTATAGTCATATATAAAATATACTGAATGTATGAATAAATCAATAAATATAATGGTGTATTATTTTGAAAATTTAAGAAATATATAACTATAAGTCTCAGTTTCTCATTATCTTTGTTCAGCGACCTTCGGGCCTAACTGAACAATGCACGAGTGCAATCTAGTCAAAAATTGTACATAAAATAAAAGATATATATATAAAATATAAATATCTAAATGTACTTATGTATACAAAACTACTATCACTAAAAACTAAATAGTATATAAATACTCTTAGCTATAAATAAAGTGTAGGTGTACGATAAGTATCCTGTAAACATTTAATTATACAAGTATACATATAGTGTGTAGAGTAAGAGAGAGAAAATTTAAATTTTGGAAACTTAGTTTAATTTATGAATGATGGATGGATATAAAACATGACATATGCTATTATTATTATTATTCGTATGATTATATTAATTGTCATTCTCTAATCACTATATTATTATTACCATATACATATATTTACGAAATTATAGTTTACGCATTGAATTGCGTTGAACACACATATGTATATTATTATACAAGAAGATGCATAGTAGAACAATATATTATGCTATGGTCTGATAATGATCTATATTATATATATATATAAATAAATATATCTAGTTTTTAGATGACATGGAATAGTGTTGATCTTACCTTGAAAAAGTAGAAAGATTAACTAACTTCTATGATAGAAGTTTAGTATTGTGGAAATATAGTAGAATCAACATTGTAAATAATATATATGCGTCTATATGTGTATAGAGGCATTAAGTACATTAATGGAATGGAAAGAAGCGACATACACAATATGTATAGATGATTTAAAAAAAAGGGACACTAATAAAATTAAACAGCTCAACTCCAATGTCTACACACATTCATTCTACGGATCCAAAAATATAAGTTTGTTAAAAGTTTTAACTTGAAACGTATATATTGTACGACCACTGAAAACAAAATGGAAATCTCATATTCCCCACGATCCAAGGAGAGAAAGAGCAGAGAAAATTGTATGAAAAAAAGGAATAAAAAAGCCAGTTAGAAATTATACGTAAACCTGCTGTTAATCAGTCAATGTATATATACATATGTATGCATATGTTTCATGTGAGCAAAACAATATACTGTTATAATAGGCAATATTAAAGGAAAAATATATAATCGAAAATATACGATGTATAGATGTGCAGTTTTTATTTGTCATACATATATTTCACATCATATACATTTATTCACATGGCAAGTAAATGCTTAGTTCTCAAATTGAGAATCTCAACACTTTATTTCATCCAATTCATTAATTTACATATTTACTGAAAAATTCATTATTTCAAACAACCTGCAATTGTCGACTTAGCATCAAAACTTTATAATTTAATTGAAACTTAATTTCAGGTACAGATATAATACTTCCTTGTAGCTGCCACGTTGATATACTTACTTATAAAAAAGGACTGCAAAAAAATATTCTTCTCCAGTTTAAAGTGGTTAAACGAAAAGTATGCGTGAAACGTTTCCGCGAACATTTTATATACATTTCTGTTTTGTGAGTATAATATGCTACAAATGAAAAAGCATGAGCAAATCCTTTAGTGCAGAAGAAACAAAACTGTCTGTCTGTGACTTATTAAATTAATGGTAATTAAACTGAAAACAAGACCTTCCCATTCCTTATATTATGTTATATGCATACGGAATATTCGTAAGTTTAAGCATCATATAAAGTATTTTTTGCAAGTAATAAAACTGCTTCTACCACTTCTGTTCTATACCGTATTTAAACCAAAATAAACGCAAATCATGAAGGAAAACACATGTTCAAGAGGCAAAAAAATCAGCGATTGTATATACTTTATTTTCATGCTCAACCATAATATTGTGTTTAGACTATGCTATAGTTATTATTATTAATAATAAGAAGCCTTTTAAATTGTATTGGTATGTATTGGATGATTAATATTTTCACACCAAAAGATTAGTTGACTTTTTTTGAGTTGTGTGTATTTTTTAATAATATTCTATCATGTCAGTAGGATAAGGCTAGCGTATATTTGTTTGTTTATACGGATAATGAGTTGAAAGTATTTGTAACGAAAGGAAGAAAAGGAAATGATTAAAAATTTTAGACTCGCCTATGGCCTCCCTTACATTTAAACGTCAAAACAAGTAAACTGAAGCAAATGTTATTACATATACAATATGTAATGTGGGGTTAACGAAGCAAAAACATGATTACATTGTTATAGTAATTCTTTCTTTCCTCTCTTTGATAGATTATTGATGTCAGTGTTTAAGGATAATGAGCGAGAATAAATGAAAAGGAGCTTTTACATACATTTTCTGGATGTATAATAATAATAATATAAATATTATTCATACTTGGACGCGTTTATAAATAATCGTTTATTATTGCGAAGCTAAACGTAAACGGAAAATGAGTTGTGTAATAGTATTTATTATTATTGGGCCTCTTGATGAACGCTGCACGTTAGAAATAGGGGTATTTTTTCTCTTTTTTTTTAAATAGTTTATAAAGACTTGGGATATAGGGCATAACAAATAATTACATTTTTTTTCGGAATTATACAATATTATTATATATCTTATTATCAAGGACGTAGACGGTGTTCAACTACTAACTACTTCGCCTGTATACATTGGTCTCGCCCATGTACAGACTATTCCATCTTGACATGCTGTTACAATCGACTCCTCTCTAAAAGTAATAAAAAAAAATTGCATAATTTTTATTATGTGGGTGCATAAATTGAGATTGCTGGACGTACATGAGCCTGAGGCGATTAAAGGAAAAGTTTCTCATTGTATAAGTAAGTACAACTCATACGATTATTTCATAGTTCACATACTACATAAAACTTTATATCCGAATCAATATTGACATTGTATTTCCGCATGCTCTCTGCTCATGTACGTTCATTTTTCACCACATATCAAAAAAATGTATATTAATAATAATCGATTACCTAAAAGTCAACGATGTGAGTCTTTCATGAGAAATTTTCTTACACACAAGAGGTTCAAGAAGAGGACATTCATCTAGCCGTGGACAGGCTCTTGTTCCTATTAGTTTCAAAGGATCTTCCAGATTGATATTCATACCCAGTCCAAGGGAACCCATTGAGCCAGAGTTTTTTGAACTTCCTGCATTATTTTTGTCTAATTTTGATGAGCTCAAGCTAAAATTTCGTTTATGTTCCTTTTCTTTATTACTACCGCTTTTGTCTTTATCACCACCAAAGCTCAAAGCTCCAAATCGGAGAGACAAGATACTATGACCAGTTGTGTGTTGAGATGTACTATTCCCATTATTCGACGACGATGTATTATTATTTCCAATTGTTCCAGAATTTCCATTAGTAGATGTACATAAAAAATTTGGGGGTTTATTCGTTCCTCCAGTTAAAGACTCATCATCTTCAGTACCACTACTACCCACATTATTTCCGCTTGTAGTAATATTTGTTGTATTTAAATTCACTTCATCAGAGTCATTATTATGAGTAGTAGTAGTAGTATTTGCGACTGGGCTACAATTGCCCCCTCCGTTCGGTACATTAGTATTATTTGTGATAGTAGTTGTAGTGTTTGACGAATGTAGTAAATTATGACTGTGGCAAAGTTTTGAATTTGAGTAAGGGCTTAATTCGCCTGGCGCTCTTGAGGCAGCTCGGGTTTTTCCAAGAGGTTGTAAAACATCCTCAGTCAAATCCCATAAACACAGCTGAGTATCTTGGCCAACAGAGCCAACACGATAACATGCAGGGATTCTTGTTGCTGTTGTGGACTCGGATGTACTGAGTCTCATACTATCAGAAGTTCTACTATTTCTAGCAACAAAATTATTTGAGTTATGATTATTCACTAATTGTTTTACACTATTATTATGACTCCCTTTATTCTGTCCACCACACGATGCACACACACCATTCACTGGAGCACCACTTGCACAAGTAGTCGTTGAATCACAAGAAAATACACCTGAAGAATGACAATTAAGACATTCACTTCTCGAAGCTTCTTCCCCACTACAATCGTCACTGAATTCTGTATCACCATAAGTAGTTGTGAAGGGGTCAAATGCCACGACTGCCACCCACGACCTAAAATTGTTAAAAAAAAAATTAATAATAACATTAGTGTTTTTCTTTGTTAAATGAACACAAAAAATGTTCATATTATTATTATTATTTTACTTATGCCCTTGTCCACGCGCCACTACACGTCGTTCTTTGAAACTCCAAAGTGTGACTAAGTCATCCTCTCCTCCAACACATATATATTTTCCATCAGGTGACCATCCGACACAAATTAAACCTCCAAAATAAGACCGAGTTAACCCTACTAGTTCATAAGTGTCATAGCTATACAAAAATAAAAAAAAGGACAGACACTATTATTATTTTTTCTTGAGTATAGATGAA
This sequence comes from Gisinianus flammeolus, assembly GCA_034699125.1. Lineage (NCBI taxonomy): Eukaryota > Metazoa > Arthropoda > Collembola > Symphypleona > Katiannidae > Gisinianus > Gisinianus flammeolus. Next base: position 6,466 of record JAIUND010000398.1, on the reverse strand, counting down.
GGAACATGAATATGATAAAATAAATTAAATGCAATGAAAGTAAATCATACCGAAATATTCTTAGGAATCCATCTTGGGAAACGACTGCCAAGAATTGTCCACAAGGAGAGAAGGCGAATTCATTCACAGCACCTTCACCAAGAGTCCAACGTGTTAGTGGATTTCTTGGAGTTTTATTTTTACAATTCCAGACAGTGTAACCTGGACCATGTTTCGTCATTTGATGATAATGTGGAGCTGTAGTCCCACACGATGTGTCAGAATTATACAAATACATGTGTCCACTTGCCTATAGGTATGAACAATACGAGAATAAACTTGAATTACTACTGTACATATTCTTCAGCAATGAACCATTATTATTTAAAGGACACATACAAGAAACAGATAAATCAATGTATCGTTACAATAGAAAAATAAGAAATTACGTGAGCCACCAGGAACAATGTAGGAGATTTAGGTATCCAACGAATGCACGTTACCCTTGTTTTGTCTATTACTCTCTAGATTAAAAAAAACAAACAATATAATATAAAGTATTATTTAATCAGAGTCATAATCTAAAGTCATTAACAATGCAAATGAGACTATCAACCAAGATATTTTGCATCGTATGTCTTAAGGAAAAACAACTAACAATTAAATGTTTTAATACAAATATAAACTGCATTTGGGTTTTTATAGATTATAGCTGTATAAGCAAAAGAAAAATTAATACTGCATCATCTATAAGAGAAGCTTTACAATTACAATATTTCAGAAAGATAATCTATTTAGGATTCAAGAGTATACAAAATTTGTATTACAAATTGTTTAGTTTTCTTGAGAGAGAAGAAGTAGCAAAGATTATACAGAATTCAGCAAATTAATTTGTGACAGTCTGTCACAAATACTACAGATAGGCATTACCTATTTGTACATAAGTAATAGCTACAAGATAGAGAAGCTTGGCATTTACAATGTCTCAGGCATAAAAAATTAAGACCTTCTGTATATACTATATGTTCATCCTTACAGTATTACATTTCGTGTTTAGTTAATTCTATAATATAGGTAATTACTTGTTCATATTTCTTTCATATTACTCATGCACGCTTCTGCTTTGACAACTTTTATACGTATGAATTATTATTATGAGAAGCTTACTATAATTCATTGAGGTACTTTATAACTGTGTTGTAAATGTGAACGAGGTATGTATACAACTATAATAAATACTAAATACAAGGACTTACTTCTTCATTGAAGAGCTTGTTGACATTAGCATCTTTATAAATAGGGTCTACTAATTGAATTTGACCACCCGAAAAGCCTATTAATCTAAAAAATGAAATACACATAGTTATAGTATTTAGACGTAAGTGTAAATAGGTAAATAGATGTAATTATTACAATAGTATACTATTAATTATTCTTACAATGGGAGATTCTGTCGCGTCGCAGACACTGGGTTAAAATCATGGCAAGTCGGGTTTGTTCCTTTATAGCCCCGTTTATCAATAGGTTTATTGGGATCCACCATCTGAAACATACAATTATTATAAATTCATTACTATATCAATGCTCAATCCTACAACACATTTATATAGAATTGGTATTTTCAGCAATTTACAAAAACATTTACACAACAATGAGGAAATGAATCTACACGAATGTTATAATATATAGTATATACATTTCGTTTGAATTGGAACTATATTACAAGAACAAAAAGACGAGGTTTTTTTTCATACAGACAATATAAAATAATCAAAGATCTATTACAAAGATTCAATAATTACCTTCCGGCAACCCATAAATGGATATACGAGGAGGTCTTTGCCCATATTAAAGCAGAACCGATGATTAGAAGATTGGAGATCAAGATCAAGATTGGGTTCTTCAGGCACGTTCATTGAGTTCAAAAAGGGTTCTTGTTGGGAAGGACTTGTCAACTGACTCAGGCCGTGTACGCTCCCTTCGTCAGCGTCACCCGAGACACTGACGAAGGAAAGTCGTACAGGTGGACTTGTCCCGGGTGCTGGAGTGTTGTTATTTGCTACGTAGGTCACAGGTCGAGTTGATCGGGAGAAATCCACGGCTGAGACTAGGCGGTAAGTCCCTTCTCGAGTTGAAAATTGACTTTTAAGTTCTTCTCCTCGGCTGGGCTCTCCGCCACTGCCACAGCCCAAAGACGCCATTTAAAAGGTCATGACCCTAAACTCGGGAACACCCTTGCAATTTGTTTTAAACCTTGAACTTCAATTTTCCATTTCTTTAACTTGTTTTTTAACAAAAAAAATTAAAAGACTAACCAAGTCTAGAATTCACATTCTCTCTCTCTCAAGTCCTGTCAGTCGCCATTTGAATGAATTTTCTGTTTATCTGCTGTGGTATTTTCCGCCACACTCTCAAAAAATAATTATATCTATTTTTTTTGCCACCTTCGTACTTAAATATTTAATACTTTCTTCAAACCTTCTGTAAAGGTGTACCGAGAATTTTTTGTGATTGTTAAATAAAATATGGTTTTGAACGTATTTAACCTCATCATGATTTTCTATGAAGAAAAAAGTTCAGTAAACTTACACAGCATTTCGAAAAAAAAATTGTGCCACTCACCGCACGTACATTTGCACTGTCGGATTAAAAATAATTGAGCCTTTCTCTCTCCTTCGTAGCTCCTCCCACTCAATGTATTTAAAATGGGCAAGGATTCCTAAATCTGTCCTTGGGAGGCTCAATTATTAAAAATCCGACAGTACTTACTTTTTGTTTATTAGTGGCCTCAAAATTGTTAAATGATGTAGCTTAAATCATTCAATGAATGGAAATCTCTTTGTCAAGGTACGTATAACGTTTTTTTAAATATTCAAGTAAGTAATTTAAAAATTTCATACATTTTCATCGTGCAGTATCATAATTTTGAAGAGATCTAAGCTTTGTATAGTTATGTCGGGTTGCATGCTTTTTGGAGTCCTCAATTTTCATTTGTATTTCGTCTCAAGAGATGTCCAAATTTCGGGCACCTTTTTGTCCAGGAAGATGACGACTCTTGTTAACTTTCGGAATCAAAATTTCATTTCTTGTTGTGGAAGCCAAAAAAAATCTCTTAAAAATATATCCATTCATTATTAAGTAGGAAAATGACTCTCGTCAACTCGTCACTTGACTCAAGTGACTTGAGGGTTCTGTATTAATATATTTGATGATGATGTTAGCAATGCTAACTATTGCTAACATCATTTGACATCGAGCTTTAATTTCCTTAAAAATTAAATTCACATAAAGCAACTCCATATAACTGAATAAATAAAGCCGGTCATCAATATAATCAATAACCATCTAGATATACAGTAAATATAAGTAAGTATCATAAGCACTAACTCGCTTGTCTTGCTTACAAAGTAAACTATACAGCATATAATAATTGTATTTTAATTTTTCTGTATGACCTCTTCAAAAAGTTTCTCTTCATTTCCGTAAAAACTCATATTCATATTTAGATACTTAGATATATAGATGTTCGCAGTATAGTATCATTCTGAGGAGTAGTATAGGTTCGGGTTTATTAAAGAAGCCTATATAGAGTTTTTGTTTGTGTGTACAAGCCTTGTACTACAAGGACACGGAAAGCCCTGGAGAATTAACATAAAATGAAATGGGCATTCGGTATGTACATATTTACGTGTGTGAATTTCACAATAAACTTTATACCGTTTAATCATTAAAATTATCAAAATTCAAATTCTCGAAGTGCCCCCAAAATGAATTAAAATCGTAATCGTAATCTGCCCATCTCGGAATTTTCAGCTTTTCGATTGCGGGATTTTGGTCGGTTTCCGTGGGGTGGAGCACTGTCATAATTTCTATAAGACTTGACTGTCTTCTGTCTACTTACAAACTTACAATTAGTATTTTATTACTGTAATCTCCTGGGCCCTGAACAGTACTGGACACTATATATACGCGAAAGTTCTTATTTTTAAGACAAATCAAGGATATCTATAACGTTATGGCAGACACTAGATGCAATCGTCAAAAAGACGATGACTTTATTCATTACTATTCAATGCCCGGATACTATTACAGTAAATATGGTATATCATGTACTTATCAACATAGTATATATATAGGTTAAACCAACTTAGGTAACTGGAGATTTCAATGGCCAATCTCCTTTTTAAATATGTTTGATTTAGTATGATTCTTGCGAAAATGTAAATAATATGGAATATATTATCGCATTCTCTCTATACTTACTTTTAATCATATGGTATTTAAGTTTAAGTGGTTATATACACCGTAAGTGTACGTACAAAACTTTTGACCATTTCGATTCAGTTTGTTATTCTTCCTATCTTTTCAATCTGTACAAAAAAATATCGTTAAAGAATAAAGCAGGCTCTCAAATGGATTCTTCAAAGTTGGAGACATATTATAGCTGCATAAAGAAATCTTGTTGAACCTATATATACATATACTTGTTTATTCAACTATTTGACAAACGTTCCTCCTACTAAAAAAGGGGTAAAGGAATGGTCAACGGACACATCTCATTAATATAAAAGACTATTTTGCTTTTCTCCATAATCTAATCCTTGCTCTGCACATGAGGGACTGGATAAAAAGACGATCTATACAGATAGGAACGTAAAAAAGAAGAAGAGAGAACAAGAGTTCAAGCTATATAGTTTGAATTCAATCGCTTCCCGTTTATAGTCTACTTTATAGTGCTCGTGGTTTTTTCTTTCTTTCCGAAATTCCAACACGAACCAATTCTCTTTCTTTTGTATATATATATTATATTATATACAAATGGAATTTTTTCCTGCCTCAAAATAGCACAAAAGAGTTGTACTTGTGATAGTTGTCTTCTTATCTTTTCATCCTTATATTATAAATGTACATACATGTATGCGCTTTTTTTCAACTTATATAGATCGCTTTCTTCCCTTTTACTGTGTATATATATACTCTTTCTCCCTTAAACGCCACAAGTTTATAGAAATTGAGCATTTTATAGTATAGAATACAAAATTGGATTCAAATATAAGTAAATAAATATACTATAGAGAGGGTACAGACTACAGAGACGGATGTAGGACAATAAAGGCATCCATATTTTATTAACAACACGCATACCGTGTTGAAATTGAAAAAGTACAAGTGGAAGATTAAGAAGAGTTCTATTCTTTTCCCTTCCATGCACGTCTCACATCTCATTATCTCACATTCTATACAAAGATATATATATCCTACTTTTCCCTGTCTTTCACTCTCTCTCTACCTTCTCCCCAAGTAGGAGAATCCTCATGAATTATGAATTATTTCATTTCCACTTTTATTTCTTCTTTCACTACACACCATATATGTATATATGTACAAAACAAGTCTATTCACATCAAATTAAATAAATTAATGTACTAAATGTATAGTCAACTCTTACACTCCAGAGATTCCTATTTGTATAACATCTTTAAAAACTATTACATGACTTTATTTTTAATTTTATTCCATTTCCTATCATATACACCAATCTTCAAAATCCATATAGGTATGTATTGTGTAAAACAAAATCTATACAAAGTCATTTTGCCAAGATTGCTTATATGTATATAAGAAACGAAATCTTTCCTCCAGCAATTCGGTATATAGCTGTGCTGAAAATAGTAACATAACTATATGTTCTTATCCTATTTCAATGGTTAACTTTTAGAATGTTCAGAAGTATCCATACATAAAGCAGTTCTATGCAATTTGAGTAAAAAATGAAGGACTATATATACATACACAAAGTCAAAATGGAATCAAGTGAAGCACAATTCCTGACCTATTATACGTCGTGTGGTCCGTTCGAAATTGAGACACAAATGTCTTTGACCTCTTCACAACTGTCTAAATAGCAAATTAATTCATATATGTATGACATATATATATATATGCTTAATTGTGTGCAATTGGTTCAACGATGGTTTAAGTTTTTTTGTACTTGAATTGTGAGCATTCATTTACATGACAGTTTAAAATTACAACTTGAGACACAGTTATGACAGGAAACTCTATACCGAGTAAAAGTTTACTGAGAAAATATTATTTTGTAATAGAGTGCAGATAAAATTCCAGAGAGCTGATACATAATTTCTTAACGTCATCGTACGTCATTCCAAAAAAGTTCCCACTTGGACTTATGATACAATGACAAATATGTGATGATAGATAAATAAATAAACGAAAAGGAAAATATAAATGGGGAAAGGACATTTTTAACTGCACATGTGGAATACGGTTTGAGTGAAGTGTACAGTGTACACATAGTAAGTCCTTAATGTGTTTATAGATTATGTGTCTTGGGGTTTTTTTTCATTCTTATTATTTATACAAATATGAGATGTTGTCATTTGTGTAGTACAAATGCTGACCCAGAGCGCCTTGTCAATTGTAAATGCCATTACTTTTATGACATGTGTGTGTTTGATAGAGAGAG